>WHPZ01580618.1:2394-13004 GCA_016617965.1 Macrosiphum rosae
CACACACACACACACACACACACACACACACACACACACACACACACACACACACACACACACACACACACACACACACACACACACACACACACATATAGCATAATTTATAAACTCATTTATTGAATTATTAATAATAACTTATTCTTTATTATTTTATCTGACTAAGCTTATGCCTTTGACACATTGACACTCATGAATAATGAAACTTTCTATTGGTGAAAGAATTTTTGAAATCGGTCCAATAGTTGTTGAGTTTATTTGTTGAAAATAAACAAATCTTTCATCTCTATATTATTAGAAAATATACATTACAGTTTACAATAGTAAGTAGAAAACGTATATCCGTATACCGTTTGGTATTATAACCAATTACCTAAAGATTATTTTTATTTACGATGTACTAATTACTAATTTCATATCTTAATGTGAGGTTTAGAATTATTTTAGATTGTGAAGGTAATTTATGACAATCATGTGTAAATTATAAAACTTACTTAAAAAAAAATAATTTTTAAAATTCCAAGTTAGGATTAAGTACGTAACGATTACTCTCATGGCGTCGAAACAATTTTTTTTAAGTGTTAAAATAAACAACAATTTATACCTACATACCTATCTCTAAAAGGAAAGAAAACTAAGTTATGGTTTGAAAAGCCCCTCCCCACTCCTCAATTTCTTACAATACAAAAATATATTGTTTTCATCGATTATATTATTTACTGCATAATGTTTATTTTTTAATTTTTTGCATATAAGTATTAGTAGATAAGATAAACTAATTCATTGCTAGATTAAAATGCATGATGTATCAATGGTTTTACATGCAAGACACGTCATATCTTGCATGTAAACCAACGTTTTTTTTGTTGTATTATATTATATTGACAGTATACATAATTTAATAACCAACTACAAAAAAATCAAAGGTTAGCCAGTGGTCACCTAAGTAATGCCATTTTTAAAATTTAAGATTCTGTTTATTTATTAATTAAATATATCTTTATATTTTGTAAAAAACCGAATTTAATATGGAAATAGTTTAAATTCTAAAAAAAGGACATAGACAACTTAAAGTTTAAATTACTTACTCATCATAAAAAACTACTGATATGTGAGGGAAGCCAAGGGAAATAGATAATTATTATATTATAAATATTAGTATTTTATATATAAAACTTGATTTTCTAGCTTATTTACTTATTCATTTGATTTAAAACCATTTAATAATTTATTTATTATTTCAGGCTCTTCTATATATTGCCCTGAAACTTCCTTTGAATGCAATTTTTTGTTTAAAAATATTATTATAATATTAGTATAAAGTTATTATAATAATATTATAACTACAACATGCAGTCTCCGAGGTATATTTCAATACCCACCATAGGCATGCCTTACGAGAAGCGCAGAAGAATCGATCAAAAACGAGATAAATTATCAGAGAAGAAGTAAGTTTGAAATCTGTTAAACTTGATAAACTTTGATTTCAAATGTATTGTATTCTTTTTTAGTATACTGGAAGTTAAAATTGATGGTAGACCATTTGAAATCAAAATACATGACTATAGATTATTGGAAAAAGGAGTGATGATGAATGATAAACTTATTGAATTTTATTTGTCGTAAATTATTTTATTCAAAATTATACAAGCTAATATCTAATTATAAAAAACTTCATGTAAAATATTATTTGTATTATAGGCATATGCATAGTAAACTAAGTGATGAGGATAAAGATAAGTCATATGTATTCAGCACATATTTCTACACTAGCTTAACAAAGCCAGTTTATTTGCCTACAATTGATCCATCTTTATCGCGTTCTAAGAATAGACACAATAAGGTAAAAAGATGGACCAGGAATATAAATATATTTCAAAAAGATTTTATATTCGTCCCCATACAAAAATGGTCAGTATTAAAAAAAAAATGTTTTAATTATTTATTTAAAATAAAAAACTTGAATAATTATTATATATATATATATTTTTTTTTTTAGTGATCATTGGGTCCTGGCGGTTATATGTTTTCCTTACCTATCTGGTAAGGTTCATATAGAAAATGGAACACCAAGTAATGAACCCGATGATGATACTGGTAAATATTGTAAACTTAAATATACATGCGTGGTAAAATTAATAGTAACTTACTATAATAATTTAATTTATCAACAAACAATATAAGACGAAAATACATTTACTCAAAATTGTTTATTCATTGTTATAAGTATTCTTAGAGTAAGATCAGCCATTACAAAAGTAATAGAGACTAATATTTTGGAGGATTTGACATATTGGTTTTGTATCTGATTTGTTATTTTACTATAAGCTCTACTTTTAAATTTAATACTTTTTTGTAAATTTAAATGGATATTCAATTTTTTTTTCATACATATTTAGACAACATTTTAATATGTCAAACGCTAAAAACATATGATTCTATACAACTTTTTTAATAAGTATTTTAAAGGAGTAATTCTCATAAATGTATGATACTAAATACATCAAAATAAATTAAATATATTTTGTACATTAACTATTATGAGGCATGAGCTTATTTTGAACATGTGAAGTTGTCAGTAAAAATTGTTTATATCAAATACTCGTACATTGTAGGTCGATATAAAGTGTCACTTCAACCAATATATTGTGGAATCGATGAAGCTGATCCGAATGTAGAAGATCTATGGCTGTTTGATTTATGTTCACAGGCAAGCATGGTAAGCATTTTTTTTTTTTATAAATTATTCAGATAATTCAAATTTCAAAATAATATTTTTAAGATTTAACATACTGTATGTGTAGGTATTAAATTTGTTTGTACATTATGTAATTAATTTTAATTTGTGGTATTAATAGAAAAATCATCAAGATAGATACGATAAATATTATGACGATGTGGAAGTATTAAAAACACAAAAAAAGAATAAACTAGTTAAACGGTAAATTTATCAATCATTAATCCAAGGCAAAGTTTTTAAAGTTGACTTATGTTTTAGGCCTTGCATTTTAATATTTGATTCATACTCCAGAAATCCAATGATAAACGCAATGGTCTCAGCAACGCTACGAGAATGGTTACAGCATGAATATTCTAATAAATACAATGGCCAACAAAAAGACTTTCAATTTATGAAAGCATGTACAGTCAAAGTACCTCAACAACCTAATCAAACGGATTGTGGTCTTTTTGTAATGCATTATTTTGAAATGTTTTATTCTGTAAGTTAAACAATTATTGTACTATCATACAAAAATAAACTAAATCATTCCATATTTTTAGCGGCCAATTATTGATTACACTTTTCCAATTCATCACTTGGAAAATTGGTTCCATACTGATGATGTGGTCAAGAATGAGAAAAAAAGAAAAGAAGTTTATAATATTATAATGGAAAAAAGAAAAGCACAAGCATTACCTGATGATTTTGAATTGCCAGTTCTACATTTGAATGACCACATTGAAGAATCTGTTGACATTCATAATTTGAATGATTTGTTTGAAAAAAATGACAAAAAAGAAGAAAAAGAAGAAGAAAAAAAAGAAGAAGACAAAGAAGAAACAGTCGACAAAAGAGAAGGAGACAAAGAAGAAAAAGAAGACGTTCCGAAGAAGAAGACATTGAGAAGAAGTAGAAGAAAAATAGGAGAAGAAAAAGAAGAAAAAGATGACTTTCCGAAGAAGAAGACATTGAGAAGAAGTAGAAGAAAATTAGAAAAAGACAAAGAAGAAAAAGAAGACGTTCCGAAGAAGAAGACATTGAGAAAAAGTAGAAGAAAAATAGAAGAAGACAAAGAAGAAAAAGAAGACGTTCCGAAGAAGAAGACATTGAGAAGACGTAGAAGAAAAATAGAAGAAGACAAAGAAGAAAAAGAAGACGTTCCGAAGAAGAAGACATTGAGAAGAAAAATAGAAGAAGACAAAGAAGAAAAAGATGACTTTCCGAAGAAGAAGACATTGAGAAGAAGTAGAAGAAAAATAGAAGAAGACAAAGAAGAAAAAGAAGACGTTCCGAAGAAGAAGACATTGAAAAGAAGTAGAAGAAAAATAGAAGAAGACAAAGAAGAAAAAGAAGACGTTCCGAAGAAGAAGACATTGAGAAGAAGTAGAAGAAAAAGAAGATTACAATGAACAACATTATAAAACAGAATTAGACTTCGGTGATGAAGATAATTTTTCTTCGTCGTCTACTTCTTCTGACAAGGATGGAGAAGATAGTGATAACAATTAAGGAATAATATAAGATTTTTGTGATGAAGATTAGACGGAGAAGAAGATGTTGAGTGAATAAAATATATATAATTGCTTAGCATATATTCATATTTTATTAATATTACAAAATACCTATTATACAATATTGTGCATACAAATATAAAATAATAATAATAATAAAATCATTTATGAATTATTCTTCTAACAATTGTAAATTATAATTATGCCAATACATTTAAATCGCTATAAGTACATACGCTATAAAATTATTGATTTAATAACTATATTACACCACAACATTAAAGAGAACTAATAAATGTGGAACATTTAAAAAAAATTCCTAAAACTTTTAAATATATTTTCTATTTAACCTAAAATGAATACTAGGTACTTCAATATACAGTTGAAATCACCAACGAGTATCGCTTAAAACGATATACTGATTATAACAAGCAAAACTATAGGTACAGGCTTTAGCCCATAATATTTATGTTAAAATGTACCGATTATGGTTATTACGAGTTATTGGCTATAACAAGTAAAATGCATTTAATTATAAAGACCCAGTCGTTATCTTTTTCTTATTATATACATATTTAGGTCAACCTGTTAGTATTATTTTATTTATTTATTGATATATATATATTTTATCTTTAAATTTAAGACACAATATAGGTTGGATCATCAGCAGTTAATACTGAATTGTGGTCTTATTTGCTCACTAATTCCTGACCAACCCTCCTTTTAATGTGAAGGTTGACAGGTTACAACGAACACTTGTTATTACATATATAACAATCTACAATTAAAAAAAAAACTAGCTGGCAATTGAAACTCGTCATTACTGATTTATACTGTAATTATTACAATCCTGATGTCTGCGATTGTTTTTAAATTCAAACTTTTAATAACATGACACAAATACTATACAATATTATTGTAGTTAATATTTTTATTGTATCATCGACATCTATGTATTATCGAACAACATTTCTAATAATAACCAACATTGAATAGCATGACAATAGAACATTTTCACATGTACATATACTTATCAGAATAAAAAGGTTCTATCAAACTAAAACTATAATCACAATTAATTCATTTTTTATGAAATAGAACACATTTTCATTTTGAATATCTCACTATTTATTGCATGTAGAAAAACCTTTATTAGATTATAGATGCTCACTTGTAAATTAAACAAATTGGGTAAACAAAAGTGGGCAAAACCTTTTCATTCATGGAGCGCATACATTCTACTGGACACTCTTTAATCTGCAGGCAAGATTAAAATAAAATATATACTGATTATCAGAAGATAAGTTCGTCCTCATATTATAATTATCCTATAGAATATAGATAATGGGATTGATCTGTCACCTGTGGGCTCCTCAGAGTTGGTGCATTGTACTTTTCTTGCTATGGTATATGATTATTCAGCTGAATAATTTATAAACATTATAGGGTGATATCATAAACTTTCAACCTAGTTCAGTAATAAATAATATCGACCGGATAACCATCGATAAGTACAACGCACAAAGCTGAGTAACGTAGAGAAGCGCACAGGTGACGAATCAAACCCATTATCAATAAGATTGGTGACAGTGTGTTAATAAAGATACACAAACTCAGTATAATAGTAAAATTAACAAACGCATGTTAAAATTGTTTTTATTAAATGAGGGCACCTTTGAAATATATGAAATAAGAAACAGAAACTCAAATGTATAATGATACATGATGTCAAATCGAGATTGATTTGTCGAACTACGTTTAATTGTATTAATTTAAAGAGGTATTCTTCACCACAAGTCGAATGAACCTGGTAAATAACTTAAGTAGAAAAAGTAAAAAAAAAGTTGGTGTCACTCTGCTGTACAATAGGTTACAAGTGGGTCACTGTAATAGATTGTGTTAAATTTTAATTCAATGATTTAATATCATTGTATAAGAAAAACGATTCTGAGGGAAGACAGCCAGTCAGCCTATGATATATTAGTATATTACTAAGTATATTTGATGAAAAATAAATTATTCCATTGTTTCCTAAAATATAATTGATAAGCCTTTAATGATTTCTTTCACTGTAGGTATTTCTTCTAACTATTTTTTTTTTTTTTTTTAATACAACTTAATTACCTGATTTTGATTTAAACTTAATAATTATTTTTTTTTGTCTGTGATACCTAAGTATGGTAAATATCCAGTAGCTGTATGCCTGTTGTTACTTGTTTTAAGTAATCAATTTATATCTGTATATTGGTAAGATTACTATGCATAATTGTACACACTGAACTATAATATAGAATATTATAGATTATGTATTATCTATATTATAGATTATAGTGAATTGCTGAATAAAAATACACGGAAAAAAATCCCTAACTCCCGGGCTACAATATTACTGACCACCACATGAAATTGAATGATCAAATATTTTTTAAAAGCTAATTAGTTATTAGTGTAGTATTTGTAACTAAATATATGAATAATGTGGTAATTACACTTATTAGTTTTTAAAAAATATTTGCTCAATCACTTGCATGTGGCTGTGAGTAATATAAACATTAAACTTACATAATAGTCTTGGAATTTTTATTCTGGTTACCACAGACCTATTGTGAAAAATGAAACTTGAGTAAATTAATATTTGGTCTTTTTGTATGATTTTTATATTTTTAAGAGGATATAATATATGGAATAGGGGGTGCATATTGCCTGGTTACTTTTTATGTAATATCATGTTGGGGCTATAGCCCCAACATTTTACCCCTAGTTGCACCACTGGTATGAAAATATATTATGTTCTGTATAATTATATCATAGAAAGTAATTATAATATGCCTATATATATTTGTTCATGCACGATAATAATACTACTATAGGATACAAATAGATACTGTGAGCAGTACTATTAGAGAGTTTTGAAGTACAGGCACCGGCCGTATCTATAATCGTTATACACAATATTTCAATTATGATCGTGAAGGCCGTCAGTGTAACTATTGTTAAAAAAATGTTGTACAGTTATAGGTATTCAAACTAAAATGTAGGTAAATAAAAATGTTCACATAAACGATTTCATCCCATATTTATGTAAAAAACACATTATACTGGGTACATACGTAGGTACACTACACTTACTAAAAGAAAAAAATGTCCAACTAACTAACTTCTTAAAACCAATAATAAAAATTTATAATATAGATACATAATATTATACCTACAGCCATGGTGAAATACACTGGTAATGTGTACAATGGTCAATGACTAAATATTATTTAGTTGTTTTAATAAGGTAGGTAAATAAAAAGTAACATGGAATAATTTTACTAATTAAATTAAGTACCTATTTATGGTTATATTTTGTTGAGTGCCACACGGCTCTTGCAAGTGCGAGTTTTTGAAGGCCTATCAAACTTAAATGCATAAGGCCGGCCTTATAGAGAAAATCGGACCTTGTTTCTTATTGTTTTTCGATTACTGGTAACACAAAACATTTGATTAATGTACCTTTTATTTCAAATCAGTAAGTATTTTGTTACCTAGAATGTGTTAAGAAGATGATCAATTTCCACAGACTTCTACTACTTTTATATACAGAAATCTGTGTCAATTTCATATTTGTTTGTTGAATGAATGAAGTTAACTAATTGCCTCGTAGTAATACAACTGTGATAGCCGACCGCGGACGTCGTATTATCACAGTCGATCGTGATCATCACACAGATTTCTATATATTACTAGATAGCGAACTCCGGTCATGAATAATATTGAAGCTTCAAGGTCGGTTGGCAATTGTATAGTATTTTATTAATTCTAAACATGTTGTTTAAAAAAATATATATATATTTTATATAAGTAATTTTACATTTACTATTTTATTTGACCATTAAAAAAAAATATTATTCCTAAAAAATGTTGTATAATACTTACATGAAATGTTTTGCCAACCGACAAAATGGCGGCCGTTCACAGCTGAGCTTCACTTGTAACAATGTAAATTGTATAGGAGTTCCTTATCTAGTGTAGTATAGAAGTCTGTGGATTATCATAGATAATAGAAGAATTTTCTATTATCTATGATCGTGCAGATGGAAGATTCGCGAAGTCAGTTCATAGACATATAGGTTAGTAATCTTAAAGGTGTGTTTCCACTAGATACGTGTGTGTGTATGTGCATAAAAATACTTGAACCATGAAATCTATGATTTTGGTTGCAAAAGATTTCCGATAACCTATTATCATGTTTAGATAAAATATTTTGTCATCACCTACTTACTTGTCTTTACTTATTTTTCTATGACCTAGTCTATGCTTAATTGGTTCATATTATACTTAAGTAAAAATCGTAAAAGTACTGAGCAGTAGGTAATTATAATATACACGACCTTCATTTATATATTATTGCTCGTTTGTCTACATCTGTCGATTCAACACAGATTACACAAAATAAAATGGTTGCTGCAGATGAAAATACACCCAAGCAGTTATTGGAAAATGACCCAAAAAAGGTATGTAAAATTAACCATGAAAATCGACAAACCCAGAAATAACCATTAATACACATTGAATATATTCGACGTAATAACTTATACCTACTAAATCATCTACCAAACATCGAGTTTCAGAATATGAATATTAAGAATGTCATATCCACATGACGTGTTGTATGTCTAAATTTATTTCCTGCAATTCCAATCATAAATGTAAGAATTTTATCTGTGTTCTCTCTTTGGGTTTTTACAATAATTTAATTTTGAAGTGAATTATAAGTATATCTATGTAAAATATGAATATTAGAAAATGCACCTAATTCACTTAAAAATAAAAATATTCTAAAAACCCAACGATAGAACACAGATAATCACAGATTCTTTCAGTTATGTTTAATTGGAATTGCATAACACACATGCGGGTATGATATCCTCTTGAGTAATGACTATTAATTCATTAATTTAGTTTATTAATTGAAAATTAATTAATCAACGAATAATAACTTCTTAATGTTTTGTATCTAATTTTCATGCTTCATAAATTTTGTTTAATTTTTATAGAAACACAATCATGACTGCCAGGGATTCAAAAAAAAAGCTGAGGAAGAAATAGCGAGATTAAGATTAGAAATCGAAAAACTTAATTTTAGAATCAACAATATAGAGCATTTGATAAACTATTTCAACTCTAAAAAATTGGGTGACCAAAGGTAGATAACTGTTTTTTGTAAGACTAGTAGGCAATGTTGGGTAGTAACATAACACAAATTACTTTAACTAAATTACTCTTTCAGTAACGATGTAGAAATTTCATTATAATTTATTTAAATTAACCCAATTTTAACAAAATTAGGTACTTTTCAAATGTAATTTACCCAACACTGTAGTAGATATACAAAAATTAATGTATTGAACTAATTTTTTTGTTCCGACTCAAATTATTGTATTTTATTTAAAAAATGACTTGATATTTTTAAATTCTTATAAGTACCTCAAATAATAACTTTTACTTTGTAATATTATTTACATATCTCAAATTATGCAATTGTAACTATTTACTTATTTTTAAAAATAAAATATTCCGTATGAAATAAAAAACCAGAATTATATTATATAAAATAAAAACATGAATTGGATTAACTTTATTGTTCAATTTTTTTTCATCTTTCCTGTTGTTGTTCCGTATATCTTTTTCGTTTTTACAGACAGATAAATTAAAAGTTGCATAAGAACCGATAGTAATAATGTTTTATAAACTTAGATTTGACATTGCAATATTTTTCACAGAGTGGGTAATTCATTTTAATGTTATTACTTATTATATCAACAATATTACAATTTGAGTTATGTAGAAAACAAAATATTTTCTAGACTAATTCACAGTTAAACATTAATAGTACTGTATTGATGCAAGGTTCTTTCAATCATCCTTTATTTTGTGTAAAACTTGTGTTTTTCAAAAAGATTTTCAGTTCCTAGGAATCCGCTATCTACCTAAGGTAGATTACCTACCTGATAATATATTGCTGCGAATCAGAATTGTTATTCCTGGCAACGGAAATTTAAGGTAAATTTTTAACGCCATTCACCGGATATTAAATAACGAATTGAACAAAGTTTAGTCGAATAGAGTTGGTACATTTAACAAGCAATGAAGTGCACGGGATCAGCTAGTATAATATAATAATATAATATATTATTATTATTATTTGTAATGTATATATTTTTTTAAATTTTATACTTAGCAATGACAATGAAATCTAAAAATGTAAATGTATAATATTTCACTTACCTATTTGCACTATGGTACCTAGTGAACATAATTTTGTTCAGCAATGTTCGTGGTTCCACCAAAGGTTTTCAAAAAAGCATTGCAAGTTTCAATATTGTACA
>WHPZ01580622.1:0-10288 GCA_016617965.1 Macrosiphum rosae
TCAGGCTTTCCGTACTTACGCACAATGGACATTGCGTCGTGGTAACATTGTTTCATGTACCGAGGGCCGCCTAGGAACGTCGAAGGCAGAATTGTCCTGCGGCCGAACGGATCGATTTCGTCTAGGTGGAGCTGTTGGTTAATATGGTCCAGAAGGCCTTGATAGGTATCAGCAAAGAGTGCTTTCTGGTTGTCTCGGATGTAACGTAGATTGTTCGCTTCCACACGAACATACTGATCATATATGTACTGCTGTAACAAAAAACCGGCTGCGTGTAATAAACTAAATGTATGGACTTCATTCCCATTGCTATTGTTTCCAGTATATCTAATGACCAGGCGATAAGAAACAAACTCTCTGATAGAGTTCCGAACACGCACCAGGGTTGCCAGATATACTAATAATAATGTAGCCAAATCATTTTTTTATAGTAGCCAAATATCGCCAACCATAAATTCTAATTATTACCAAAATGTTATCCCTACTCTTATCATCACCATTTTACCCCTTCTTTTTAAAACTGGACAGTTGGACTCGTAATTTAAAATAAAAGTATTGTCACATTCATTATTCGGTGTCAATTTCATTGTAATCATTATTCACCCATGTGTTGGTAATGAGTAATAACTAGTACGATAATAAGGAGCTGTAAATAGTTAATAATTAAATAGTTTCACAATTTAAACAATTTAAAAATCTAAAAATGAATGATCCACCAGCATCTTTAAAAAAATATAGCTTAGCCCAGAACGCATAACTATCATCTAACTCTTCTTCAGATAAATGAAAAGACCAATTTATATTTATGATGTTTTCCCATTGTACTTCTAAAGATGAAAACATAGATGGTTCAAGAAATTGATGAATAAATGGTAAATTGGAAAATTTTGTATGTAATTGATTGAGGCATTGTTTTGGAGAAAAATACTGAAGTTCTTGAAATAATTTTAAATTATCTGGAAGTCTTTTGTCTAATTCAAATAATAAAGCTTTTATAAATGACAGTGCTTTAACATCAACAACATATTTAGTATCCGATAAAATTTTAAGTGTATTTATTACTTGATAGTACTGTATCCCAAAGATACATTTATCTGCTGGAAGATAAGCAGTTTCATTAGATATGTTTTGTCTAATACTGTTAAAATCCGAGGAAGTGGAAGATATTTTCATTATTTTTTTGCTAAAAACATAAATAGTCCACATATATCATCATACGATTTTCCAATGTCAACAAAGTTTTTTTGAAATGTTAAATTCAACCTATTAAACTCTTCTAATATTGGCTTTATTATTATAAAATATAAATAATTAATGTCATCATGAAACATTTCATTCAAAACTCGATCAATATAACATTTTTCTTTTTGAACAACATATGCAAAATGTGTTTTTAATTCCAACCAATGCTCTAAAATTGTATTAACGACATAGGAACGAGCTAACCATCTGTTAATGAATAGTAGTCATGAAATTTGTTTAATTTTGCTATTTTTTGACAAGAACTGTATGTAATTCCAGTTTCAGCTTAAAACAAATATATATAAATAAAATGTCAGTTTAATTTAAGTAATTTAAATTTCAAAGTATATGCATACAATTTGTATTGATTGCTATGAATAACTATGACCTTAGCCATGAAATTAGCGTGAATAATAATCAAAACAAAAAATAATTAAAAAAGTGTTAACAAATGTTTTAATAATTCAAAAATTTGATTACTAACCTGATATTCTACGTAACGATGTATATGGATTCTTATATAAATGTGCAAGAACCATAATAGTATTTTTCTCATTTATTACTCACTTACGTCTTACACTGTTTTCATTTTTTTTATTGAAAGAACCATGTGAAAGTAAATTCTTTTGTATCCTTGAAAAAGTAAAACGGCTGGGTATTGTACGTTCACCATAAAGCTCAGTATATTACCTAACCGCTGCTGTAGCATTGTTATTACACTGTGTGTAACATTTTAGCATATCTATTTTTTCAATATTAGAATAAGACATGATTTTAATTGTATTAAAAACAAAAATGCTTACACGCTTGTGAGTTTTGATATTACTAATATTAATGCTTATAGAAAAAAAAAATATCGTAATAAAATTACTAGGATGCAATACAATGTAATCAAAGTATATGATATACATTGGTAATCATCGATATTTCTCCAGAGTTCTTTTAATAAAATGAAAATATATTTGTGTTTAGGTATTTAGCATGGAAATGCATTTTTAGTTTTATATTTTTTTTAAATTTATTATAAAAAACAATTTGTTAATGATTTGAATTTGTGTGTAAAAATGTTTGTATTAAAAAATATTATTTTTATTGAAATTATATTATTTAACAATAATACTTATTGTACCTATCTAATTTTTATATTTGGGATTTTTCTCATTTTGAAATTATTACAACATGAATACAATCTGTATTGAGTATTATAAAAATTATAAAATCATATGTTAATTTATATTTTAATAAATTAAATGTATTTATCTCACTGTTGTTTTTTATTCATTCCTTACATCAAATATAGATGTGTCCCTCAGTAATAAAAAAATATATATTAAGATATAAAATGTCTTATACTTTGTTATACATATTATGTAGAATATTCTGTATAATATACTTTAACTTTATATTATAAATTTGGTGATATGTGAAACTGATTTAGTAATAAAGATAAGTGAAATATTAACTCTACAACAGACATAGGGATTTCATTTTATATTTAACTGTGCACGAGGTACGTATTGTCACTATTTTTTTCGCACAGCCTTAAATTATAATTAATAAAATTTAACATGTCTGTCACTTCTAACGAGAGTAGTAAGTTGTCGGATCTTAACTATGTTTTGAAAAGATATTCATATTATAAGTCAACCTGTAAGGAATTAGCAAATCAAAACGAGGAATTGTACCAGGTAATCATTTTATTAAAATAAATGTAAAATAAAAAATAAATATTAAATAGCACAAAATATATTTTTTTCAGGAACTTCATACTACAAAAAAAAAATTAGAGCTTAAGACCTTGGAGTGTAATGACGCTTCAAGTTTACTTGAAGAAAAAAATAAAGAGCTTGATGACTTAGTATCTGAAATGGTAAATATGAATACAAATTTGAATCAATATAACAAATTATAATAAAATTAACTTAATATAGGACCAGTTAAAAAAAGATATGGTCAAGAAGGACAAATACATTGCTAAAATCAATAATGACAACGCAATATTCTCAGAAGAAATTATTCAATTAAAAACAAATTGGTAACAATTGGTAAGTCATAACATTTATTTTTACAAATTGTATACAATATTTATATGTACTAAATTACAATCTTTATGTGATTGGGTTATTACCCGTAAATAAATAAATAATAATAATACCTAATGATAATAACAAATAAAAAATCATGTATGTAAGACATACATTTTTTTGTTATACTTTTACTTAATATACATATAGGTAATTTATACTAATTTAAAATATTTATTCGAATCAAAAGAATGAATTATCATTAGAAAATAATGCGAAACTGTTGGCGTTGGATAAAATTAAAAAAAATGAAATCGAAAACCAACAAGTTCTTGAAACAAATTTGATTGAAAATTCAGAGATTGACGTAAAGGTATGTTCACATTTATTTAAACTTAGAAATTGAAACAATTTTAAAAATTAAACTATTTACTCGTGTAGACTCAAAAGTATTTAAATTGTAATTTTTAGCAAGTTAGTCTTAAAATTTAAAATTAAACAATTTTTTTTTTTATAATCTAGTGTGATTCTTGGTGGTGTCCAAAGCACTCCAATTTGGCCTAAGTTCATAAAATGCTCGACATTAAAACTTTAGATGACAAAATAGAAATCGACCAGGCCATAGAACGCCAAAGATATTGGACTCGTCAAGGAGAGGTAATTCCATAATAATAATAAAATTCAAAATATAATGTTTCACAAGGATTGCATATTAATTACACCTATATGTAAACATTGTGTAATTAAATACCTATTTATTAAATTTTCCAGATTAGATGTTGTGTAAGAGACCGCTAGAGTGGAGTTGATAAACACGGCGATCCTCCAAGTTGCTGGATCATATACAATTCAACAATTAATAAAAATATAGATTTTATTGAAAAAAAAGTTAGTTTTTTAAACATAAATTTATCATCTTCAGAAGATGAATTATAATTTTTGATTTTTGATCTAAATATATCTTTAATAGTACTAACTAAATTACATTAGTGTTGACTACCTAATCTATTTCCTTAATAGTAATAAGATTTTGATGCTTAGTTCCTTTTGAGTTGAAGTCTTGTTAACGATAGCATTCTTCATGCAAGCAAATAATTTATCTTCATTGTAATTGTTTACAGCGAAGATAAATTGTATAGGATTTGGAACCTGAAGTCATTTTGTACACATTCAGCATACTAAAATATAATGTTTAGAATTTGGAATCATTTAAAACATTTCATCAAGTATAAAACGTCAAAATAAAAATTACCTGGAGCAAAGTTTAGTTAAAATCAAACATTTTCAGTTATTACTTATTTACGTTGTCTGTTACTTCCAACGGGAGTAGTAAATTGTCGGATCTTAATTCAAAAAAGATGCTTATATTATAAGTCAACATGTAAGTAATTGGCAAATCAAAACGAGGAATTGTACCAAGTAATCATTTTATTAAAATATTTATTCAAATCAAAAGAATGAATTATCATTAGAAAATAATGCCAAACTGTTAAAAACAATTAACATGTAACTTTGATAATAAACATTGAATCGATTTAAAAATCGATAATACTGATATCGATGTCGATAATTCACTATCCTTTTTGCCCCACCTGCAAATGGCTGCCGGCTTCAAAATGTTATCAAGCCGGTATACAGAGTTTGCAATTTAAGTGTTTATTATATTATCTATGCTTGCTATAGAAATGTACACCCCTGGTCTATGGATACTGTTTTCTCCCACCCATTATATCTCGGTTTATAGTTTATCACAATTGGCAATTATTTTTTATCTAAACGCCGATATCTGAAATTACATTACCTTACCTGCTCTTACTGCACGTGCGTAATCTGGAAGCAATTAACCGAATGTGTATAAATACGGATATAATATGGGCAGTAGCTATGTTTATTACTATTATAGTATGTATTAATGATTGTATATTACATAATATTTGAACTGTGGAATCATGTACATATTTCGCATTTGTGCTAATTAATTTATGCATTGTTCAGTATTTTATTATAGGTAGGTATATGCTAGGTATAATGATGTCCATAGGCAATAAGACATCATTGATAAAATAAAAAGGATATTATTTTATATTTCCTTTTGTTTTGAAAATTGTCAGATGCAATATTAATTCTTAACCATTTAATAATAAGTAGTACTTATTAACAAATATTTTATACTGCATACCAAATTATAATAAATTATCGAGTTCGTATCATTTACAATGTATTTTAGTATTTAATAGACTATTATCCTTATTCCTTAATACTTCCAATAGTATAACTCCGGAAGTTTTCGTTCAAATTTCGATTACAATACGTCGAAATTTTCAGAAAATTTTTCTGAATCACATTTTGCTTTAAAACATATAGGTTGTCATTTGAAAAACAAAAGTTGGTATCGCCACAGGATACTCCTTAAATGTTGTGATAAATCTAAGTACTCAAAATTATCGTCTTTAATGACACTTAAAAATTCCAAAAATCAAAATTTGAATATATGCATGATTTAAGCATAAAAATGGGGTGAGCATGCTTAAAAAATCATTTTTTGAAATATTATAAAACAAGAAAACTACATATACATGTGATATCCTCAAATGGTGTAACTATCCTTAAAATATTGTATTATTTGTCATCATATTTATGTGGTTGGCATGCAAAAATGTGTTATACATATCATTTATATAATTTTTGTTTATTATTATAATTTTAATTGTATTGAGTTATATTAAGATAAATATATAGTAACATTAATTGATATCCATGTTTAATTAGTAACTACATATGAAAAGTTTCATTTTTTTCTTACTTATTTTATTGCAATATATACCTTTAGGCGACCCTTACCTACAATAAGCTATTGATTAACAATAAATGTTGTCTTTACCGACAACGCGGTATTCATTACCGCGTTGGTCACCATCACCATCCGACGCCTCGTTCACAGTTGCTTCACCATTATTTTCCAAAACAGCGGAAATAATCTGGTCGTCATTGAGGTCCTCACTAGTTACACAGTCTTTATCACAATGGACAATCCACTTCTCACCTTCACTGGCAGGGACATTCGTTTGTACGCTTTGTAGGTCTTCAATGATTTCTTATGTGTCGTTGATTTGCTCATCTACGATCTGGTCACATTCAGTCATAACTTCCGGCCAAAGCTTACGCCAAGATTTTTGCAAAGTGTAAGGTTTAAGTTACTCCCATGAATCAGCAATTGTATAGATAGCATCTTTGATGTTAAAAGATTTCATTGATTCAAATATGTTAAAACATATTATTTTCGTTGTCATTCACTAATAAAAAAATGTTCATCTCTATTAGTCTGTATATTTTCTTTCAATATAACATCGCGTAAATCAGGTAAATTATCTGGAAGTTTTGGAATTATAGATGACCGAGCATGGTGTATATTATTACGAATTAAGGTTAAATCATAAGTTGTTAGTAATGGAATGTCTTTTGATAAAGCTCCATGAATCAGTTTTGATGGTTTATCATATAGTTCTTCTACAGCCTTTCGCTTTAAATTATTATTCAACTGGTGTCTATTAAATAATTCGGCAGAATCTTTAATATGATAAGTATGATCAATTGCACTTTCTATAATCTAATTTTCATTATTTAGTTTAATGCATGACTTACACGTCTTTTTACAGCAACTCCAACGTTGAATATCATTATTTAATGTTTTATGATAACAAAATTTGTATCCATCAATAACGGTTAGTGTGGAATCCTAAATGGAAAAATAATTGGTCCATATTTTTAACAGGGAAATTAGGTACAATAAGTAAAATATAGAAGTCAGTAGTTATGAGCTAAAATTTACAAAAAATGCACACATCTAAAATACGCAACATATTTTATTAAATATCAAAATTTTTTAAAAACACCTATTTTTACTAAATCCAAAATAAACAGAATAAATAAATTTTTTTCTGTTCATTATAATTATTATAATATAACCGTATTAATTAATAAACGAAAAAAATCAGGATTATGATATCCATTTTTTTTAGGAGATATCGCAATGGGTGAATTCTCACGGGACACCCTGTATTTATCAAATTTCTTAATTGTTACATGTGATAATAAAAACTTTTAAAATTGGTAAGTTACAACCGACGATTATAAGTATACTTTTTACATGCCCATATTTAATAGTTCAAAAATATTCTAGGTTTTGCTGTAGCTGTAAAATCAGTTTTTTCTATTTCTGAAGAACTTCTAAATAATTTTGATTACAAGTATTTTTTAACATATAAACTTTCCCAAGACCATATCGAAATACTGTTTTCAAAAATTCGACAACGATTTGGTCATAACAATAATCCTTATGTATCGTAGTTATCACTCATCAGCTAAAACAAAATGTTCCGATTCTGATCGTATTTGGATTTCAAGTTTCAACCGTTTTACATTTGTCAAATAGTGTTTGATTTCGATTTAAATGCGCATTAAACTGAATACTAGTTTTTATGATGATGTATAATAACAGTTCTTCTGAAGATGCTTCAGATTTTGAAGATGAAGATTTTGATCAATTGATTGTAATGATCGCATTTCCTAGAAAACCGTGAATCTTCAGACCTCGAAAACATCATTTTACCTATTGGAGAGATGATGAATTCTTCAACAGATTTCGATTATCGAAAAATAGAGTTCGCTTTATTGTCGATATAATAGGTGATCGCATATGTTCCCGTACCGATTGGTAAGTTTTTCCTAATTGTTTTTTTTGAAATACATTATCATTTATAAAAAATATTATTATTAATAGTTTAAACATTTATAATAGGAATAATGCTGTGAGTCCAGAAGATAAAGTGCTCCTAACACTGAGGTATTATGCAACAGGATCAATGTTAATTGTATGTTGAGATTTCATTGGTATTCATAAATCGACTGCAAGTCGTATTGTGAAACTTGTTTCACATAACATTACTATATTACGTCCTCAGTTTGTCAATTTTCCCAACAATGAAAATGATTTAAAAAAAGTCAAACAAGATTTCTACAACATAGCTAAATTTCCAACGGTAATTGGTGCATTAGACTGTACCCACGTCAAGATTAAATCACCTGAAGGAGATAATGCAGAAGTATATAGAAATAGAAAGAATTTTTTCTCAATCAATGTACAGACAATTTGTGATGCAAACTTAAAAATGCAAGATATAGTAGCTCGATGGCCTGGTTCATCACATGATTCTACTATTTTCAATAATTCAGAAATACGAAGGAAATTAGAAATTGGCGAAATGAGGGACTGCATTTAAGTTGCTGATAGTGCTATGCACAACGTAACTATGTTATGACTTTGGTTGGAAGCCCTAACACAGTTTTTGATCCAGCTTTTGGTATTTATGAAGAAGCTGTAGCTAAATATAACGAGTCATGTGTTTGGAAACGTCGGTTTCCAATATTAGCTACAGGAATAAATGCAAAAATTACTTCATCACAAAGTATTATTGTTGCTACAGCAGTATTACATAATATATCCTGCAATTTTGGAGAAAGCATGCCTAGAGTTACAACCGAAATAGAATCGTTAATTTTAATAACAGATTTAATAACCCAGGCGAAGATATAGGCAGGAATGCAGCCAACATTACAAGAAATAAGTTCCTTCGCTATTTTAACAACTTAATTTGAGCGGATGCCTTTACAGCTACATTTATTTATCATTGAATTTTTAACTGTGTTTCTTTAACATATATTTGTATACATTTGTAATTAAAATAACAATACAATTTGAGACAAAAAATAAATGTATTTATTAAAAATTTAAAAGGTTGTAACTTACAAACCAATTACAAGAATTAATATTTATATGAAATGTTAATGAATTAAACAAAAAAAATAAAATAAAATAATAACAAATAATAACTAAAATAAGTGACTTAGATATTTTAATAACATTTTAATGAATTAAACAAAATAATTAATAACAAATAGTAAATTTAATAAGTGACTCAGATATTTATATTGGAATATTTTATTTTTTCAGCTGCTTTTTGTATTTTTAAAATGTCATTTGTCAGTTTTAAATTTTAAATTTCAATTTTATGTTTTTCAGTCATCATTTGTAGTTCCAAATTGTGTTTTTCTTGCTTGAGATGCATTTTAAGTTTATGATGTTCAGTAAAAGCAGACTTTTGTTCTTCACTCAGTGAGGCTCTAGTTGATGCCCAACTGGTTATTTTGTCCTGATATGTCTTTTTTTTTTGTCACATTACTATCTGAATAAAACATTAATAAACTAATATTTTAATAGACTCAGAGATATTTTTGGTAAAAGGGTTCGATGGGAGTATGAGTTAATTAAATATATTATACTTCATAATCATTAATTAGCATTTTAAAAGTGCATTGAAAGATTTATTTTTCACAAAAAAATCCAAACCCTAATAATTAGGGCAGAGGACTTGTAGCTCTAAAAAAATACTAATTATGCACATAATATACAAAATATGCATTTTAAGATGATTATTTTTGAACGAAAAATAAAAATGTTCTGTAGGTACCTATTATTTATTTAAATGTTAATAAGTGCAACTTACAAGTTACATTACAACAATAAGTATTGAATTATTTAGGTTTATTTTATGGGTTTTCAGATACTTCTTTAAATTAATAATTCGACCTTTAAATTGGACAGGTCCGTATGAAATAATAATGGTACATGACAATGAGAATATAACAATTAAGAAGGGGAGGAAGGATTATAGGATCCATGTAAATGATACAAAAAAATATTTCGAGACCGATTTATGAACACTTCGGTGTCATAACATATATATATTTTTAGCTATAGGATCCTTCAATTTTCTTTTATTGTTATAAGTAGTCATAAACTAGTCATTGTTATATTATTATCGTAGGTAAAAACATATTAAGTTAACCAATTAAATATAAAAAAAAAAATAAGGTTATTAATTATTATGATAATTTTAATAAAGTCTATAAAATATAAATAGGTATAAAATAATAATAACGTATATAAGAATTTAATTACGAAG
>WHPZ01580627.1:6500-24107 GCA_016617965.1 Macrosiphum rosae
TAAAAGTTGAACATTTTATAAATTTTTAACTATAAAATAATTATTCAATTTTAAATTTGATAAATTTTGTCAAAATTCGATCTTTAAATGCTTATAAAAAAAAATTATTCCTATGTATTTTTAATATTTTTCAACTGCTATTGTAACAATATGTAAGGAGCCTTGTATTACATTTTTACACTTTTTGGCAAAACAGATTAAACTTTATTGATATTTATAGAAAAAATACTAAAAAAATTGAAAACTGAAAATGTCCGTAAACAGCTCATTGTAAAATCAATACATTCTTCGTTTCACGCAGAATCTAAAATTAATTATATAGATTCGTAAGTTATTAAAAAACATTTCAAGTTGGGAAAGTATCGTCTATGACGTTTGTAAAAATGTTAACAAAAATCAACAGCCTTGCCCTACACGCCTATACGCATATATATAATATGCCTACTTATTAGTGTTATTACTATATCTTCTGCTGTAATACATAATATCATAATAAAGCAACCTAATAAGTAAGATTTTGTAATACGCATATCTGGCTATCTATAGATAAAGTATATTATAATATTTATAAAATAAGTAGGTACATGGTACCTATAGGTACAGCGAAATTATTCAATAATGTAGGCGTGGTACGATTGCAGCAGTCGTTTTCCAACCATTACGGTTCTAGATCCATATATAGATGCGATATATTAGGATTTGCAATCAAACAATTCGACGTGCTTTGGACGGACAGGAATCATGTACCTATTACCTATGAATATATGGATCTTAAACCTCTTCAACGTTAC
Organism: Macrosiphum rosae; assembly: GCA_016617965.1. Taxonomy (NCBI): domain Eukaryota; kingdom Metazoa; phylum Arthropoda; class Insecta; order Hemiptera; family Aphididae; genus Macrosiphum; species Macrosiphum rosae. The sequence continues at coordinate 7,292 of WHPZ01580627.1, forward strand.
ATTACATAACGTGTATGGGCAATTGCGGTGGCCTCAAAGTGTCAATCGGTCGTAGGTACCTATATATAGCCTCAAGTCGGTAACTGCGTTCCCGTTGTAGTGTATTATATCACGGGTGATGTATAATATTATTATTGTACAATATGTGTAATATTGTACATATAGGTAGGTTGTTGGGTCCGGGGCAGTGTCGGTACGTCGTGTTTTCGTTTTCTCAGCAACATGCCGCCATCCCACCGACCGGTCGGGTGATCGTCCGCACAATCGTTTAGGCTAACGTCGTCGTCGGGTCTCGTCTATCGGGCGGGCACGCAAACGGGGTACATACCGGACAAAATATGTGTGTCTGTGTGTGAACCGGTGCCCGACCATAATAATAATCATAATATAATTATCATAATACGCTGCGCCGTATAGTACGACTTGTAGAAAGAAAAAAAACCAGAAATCGTTAACGAGCACAGGTGTGCTTCATCTACAGGTAGTCGTTGGTCGTCCGGTGCGCAACGAGTTTTCATCTACGCAGACACGGCCACAATGATAGTAATAATAATAATAATAATAATAATAATAATAATAATACACACCGACACTACATAGGACGACGATGACGGTTACTTCGGATACCTGTTATAATATTAACCGCGGCGGATGTGGCGGCGCAGCAGTCGTTGTGCCGGATCTCCGCGCTCCCACCAGCCGTAATTTCGAACGACGCAATCGCCGACGCGTCCTCGTTGGTTTTTTAATAATAATAATAATAATATCCTTTCCCCCTTCCGCGGTGCAGTCGATGGTGGTTTTGTTCTCGGCTGTGGTGAGGGGAAGAGATCGGCCGGACGCGCGCACGCACACGCCGACCGAAGTCACCGAACGGCGAACAGTCGTCTTGACGTTTTCGCCGCGGTCTAGTCGACTGCCGTTCGGCCAAATCCCGACCGTATACGAATGCGTGCATAGTCGCATAGAGTGTTATGTTCTACTGCGAGTTGACATTCATCGACATCATCACGTCATAGTAGTATCTGCACGATAATTAGTAATAACGGTCGGCTGCGGACGATGGCCGCCACAGCGGTGACGAGGGCTCACAACCGGGCTATCGCAAAGGTCAGTAGTTTATCCTATATTATGTTATATACTTACACGATGTATAGCCATCTAGCCATCTAGGTACTAATATTAGTATTACTCTTGGTAAGTACCTATATATAGATGGCCGTCATGCTGAGAGTAATATGTTCTTAAAGTGGTACCTAGCGCCCAGTGATATTTATAATAATAATTATAAGACAGATTTTTTAATATAGGTACCTAGGCACCTAGATATACTATGCGAATGCCATACAGGCCTAAATCGTAAAATTCACCTCGAAAGTCCGCGATCGGTAGATCTATTTATTTGTTTGTGTGTGTGCGTGTGTGTGTGTGTGCGCGCGCTTGTACGTGTGCGTGCACAAGATTCCCCCTCGCAGGTCCTCCCATCATCGACCGTGTAACTGCGCGCGTATAACGGGTCCGTCCTAAATTATTACCGCTGTTTATCGCTGCTTCCACTATATTATTCGTATTTACTATTTACTACTATTGTACCTGCAGATACCAGCTACTATTATTATGGGTATACCGGGAAATCTGTACATGCCTAACTCGGCCGCCCGAGCGCGCACACACAATATAAACGTGTAAATAATAATTCATTTAAATGAAAAGAACATAGGTACAGTGTAGTTGTGATAAAGGTATCTGCATAAATAGGTAATACCTATGATCACTCTTATTGCCAATTGAATAGTACCTATAAGAAAAAAGGAGATATTATAAAAACAATATTATACACATTACGTATGGTACGAGTTGAATTTATTAGTATTTAGTAGTAGGTATTATAGGTGCCGTGCCTATTGTAAATTGGACATGATACTTCCGAGTCTCAGAGAGTGTGATGTAGGTTGGTAGGTACACAATAATAATACGTATTGACTATTGAGGAATTACAATGTATACGCCGTCAGCTACAGTGGCGATAAAAATTGTACGGCATCGATATATACCTAAATAAAACGCTTGTCAACCCGTTACAATGTACCCGTTTACCAGCACAATAGTTTATTAGTTTCGGAACGCGGCTGCGGCGACGAGTGTATAATTCACTAATATACTATGTAGGTATACCACCTACCTGTTGCGGCATGTAGTACACGAATAATACTGGCAGTGTACCTATCTACCTATGTTTTTCTATCGCCGACACAGACGATTGCGGACAAAGAGCGTTGTAATAATGTACCTACTAATGAATACTGCGCTGTGACTGTACACCTATAATACATACATGGTACATATATTTATAGATGAATAACATCGAACGGTAACAGCTTGCCCACGAAACATTATATATAACACTACAACAGTCATCAGAGGTGACTGCCGTGACTCCCCAAGTCGTACCTACCTCGCAGCCGTATAGAAAGCGAACCGAGAAATGATTTTCATTGTAGTTATATATTCGTTAGATTTAGAGACTGTGTCGCCACAATATGCACTATAATAGTATAATATAAACTATATGGTTTTAAGTACAGGTATACTGGGTACAGATATAGGTACTTGTATTTGTTTTGAAACTTATACCCGTATTATACGTATTATGTTTTCCGGATCAGAACCACCAACAAAGTGAGAATGTGCAGGCTGCTTCGTATATTATACACTATGCGCTATACTTAATCCAACATGTTTCGTGTTTATTAATGTTGTTAAATTGTTCGTGGTCATATTATATAGGGCACAGATCCAAAGGCGGCTACTTGCAGGGCAAAGTTGCAACGAGCGCGGTCTGCTTTGAACCGGCAGATGGACCGGGAGCTGCGGTTACGCGAAGGCGCCGAGAACCTGTTGCGGTGAGTAAAAAATATATAATAATTTAGTTTTCCCAATGATCGTGGCCCACAACGCCTCGTGTAATGAAATATTGAGACGACGAGTTAACGCGATGAACGGCATTTCTCATATTAACTTTATGGGTTATATATATATAGTATATACCCTGTACAATATTATGTACCTGAATGTTAAGCTATCTCCTAAAAAGCTCACGGTGAAACGTGATAATTATATTATGTAAGCTCATGGTCCGAGTAGGATCGAACTCAACTATACTGTATAAGTGGTAAAAATGATTAAAAACGAAAATGGAGGTTAACTAATGGTATATTGACCACCAGATAACCAAATGGTATTCAATCAATTACTGATCTAAAATATTTTTCAAGAAATCACGTTTCACGATAAACTCTTATTTACTCTGTGTGTCTCGAAATAATAATGTTATGGATGATTTAGGGCCACCACCAAGGATGGTGGTAGTAGCGATAACAGTGGTATCGTCGGTAGTGCCGGCGGCCGCAGGAATAAGAGCAAAAGCAGAAAGCTCATCAGGCAGACGGTGGCATTGGAGCTGAGTTTCCTAGATTCCAACGTCCGATTGCTGGCTGACGAGCTGGCCGAACTCAACGGTTCCGTTGACGTCTACCAGCACCGAGATGACGACGATGACGGCGAAGACGATTTTGACGGTCCAGCCGTGGTAGGTGCTAGTGCGGACGGTTCAATGGCGAATCGACGGCGACTGCACCGGCAACGGTTAATGCCCATGATTGCCGTGCCGTTGAAAGACACCAGGCCCATAGATTTTGGACCACCCCTCGAGGTAATATTTTTTTTCACAGCCTATCTGACTTGTGTAGTTGTGTGTATGTACACTACTTTATCATCATATTTCCCATACTATATTATAATAGTGTAAACCATTCGCAGTTGCGTATACGAATCAAAGTAGATCATACCTTTTGATGAAATTGACGACGAAAACCCATTGAACAATGAAAATTACTATTACTAATTATGACTTATATAAGGACTTAATTATATGTTTAATATAGAAAACGAGGATCTATATGACGTTTTTTCCCCTATTAGTATACTTACATACCCCCGCTATAACACACCAGTTAAAATACTGGTTCCTCGACAACTCGACTTACTGTATTAATTTTTCCCAACTAAACACGATTTTTATGGCGAGTATTCTATATATTATACAGAGGTTTATCAGTCAACACTATGGCGTGGATTTGTCAGCGGCAACGGAAGAGACAAACGCTGGCCAAGGTGGTGTAGGGGACAATGGAGACGACTGCGATGGCAGTGGTGTCGCGGTGCGGCGGCGTTCGTTGTCGTTACGCGAAGCCATCGACGAATTGACTCAGCTCCGGGTGGTACGTTATATAAATATAAGTGTTGTGTTTACTAACATTCTGTTATATCAATGTATGGAGGGCGAGGGGCGTGATTAGAAAAGAAAAAGTTGAATTTGAAATCGTACTCTAGAATTCATTTAATTGAAAGCTTAAAGTTTTTTAAACGGGAAATAAACGTACGATGTGAAAACCTAAAATACGTATCGTAATTTCGTTAATAATATAAATAATGACCCGATTTACTTCAAAAATTAGTAAATAATAAATATGTTTATATCCACGGGAGAATAACGTGCCAATAATATACAAAGATATTTGATATTCGCAGCAGGTAACTATAATTATATCATAATACTTATTATATATTATTATATTACGCTATTAGAATAACGAAAAATATTTATAGTTCTTAAATAGAAAATGCCATAATTTATTGGTAAGACCGTATAAGAGGGCATTTATTTTAGAAAATTTCGCGATACCGTGGGTTCTTGGACATAGAAAACATCAACTAAATGTTTAACTATTATTACGTAAGCAATACAACATATTTTTGAGGATAAGCTCCAGCCTCAAGGCCTATAATAACATATACCTATGAGTACCTCTATACATAATACGTATATTATTGAACACAATGAACATGGAATATATCCAAAGTTGAACCCATCGTCATCATTTTACAGGACACACAGACGCCTAGCAGAGACTTGGACGGCATTCGACTTTTGCTAAGGTATTACAGGCAGCTGTACTACGTTGATCGCAGGTTTTTCCCACCAGCTTCGTTGGCGGTACCGGTGACGACAACGCCGAGACATTATCAACAACATAATCGCCAGCAGCAGGACCCCAATTATCGTCACGTTAAGCAACAACAGCAACTACAGTATTCGCCCGCCGCCGGCTCGTCATTGACGTCACCACCACCGGCCATTTATTTCGAGTGGTAATATATCTCTAAAATATAATACACGTAATATAATTGAGTTTATAGGTATATATATACAATATATACTCAATGGTAATATTATGATAAATTGACAAATGTACAGACATATAAAAAAAATATATAGATGGCTATAATAACCAGTATTATTATTTGATGACATTCTCCATTTACATGTGGTATATACTTGGTTAATTTTTACAGTCTTAAAAACAACTCTTATACGACTAAAAACAGACCAATTTTTAAATGTAGTGCTACTATTATTTTTATATTTTAACATGTTCATTTTATTTGCTTCGTACAATTTAATAAAATACATTTTTACTTTATACATATAATATATGTATATTATGTCTCTATGACCTAGTCATCACTCACCACCAAAATCTAAATGAAAATAAATAATAATATACATGACAATATATACCAGTGGGTGCTATCAAATAGTATCGATGTTCTGTATTTTATCGTAATATATTAATTTGTATTACAAAGTTGAAACTATATACACTGCAACACTATAGAATAGTGATTTGCCGTCCGCATAATATTATTATATTCAGCCACGCAGATGCAAATATACATCATTGTTATGTAATGTGCAATAACGACGTTGATGAAAATTAGAATATAGCTCGTCACGCTGACTTAACTTAAAATAATTAAAAGATTAAAAACAGGAATCGCTGAAAGCAATATTCAATATACTATATATAGTATACTGGTAAAAACAAAACACAATATTATCCCACAAACAAACATAAAAACCATAACATTTCCAATTATCGTTTAAACTCATCCCTTCCCTGCGTTCGTTAAGGTACGATTCGTTTGGTGGTCCAGTGCCGTCGTGCGGACAACGCACCGTCCGCTTCGAGCAAGCGTGCGTACTGTTTAACGTGGCCGCGGTGCACACGCAAATGGGCGCCAAGCACGACCGCCGTTGCAGAGACGACGCAGACGACGGCGACGACGACGACTACTGCATGAGCATTGGCTCGGGAAAGCGGGCCGGCTCATCGTCGACCTCGACCGGACCTGAAGCGGCCGATGGGGCCGCGGCCGCTGCGCAATGCTTCCTGCGGGCCGCCGGTGCGTATCGGCACATCGGCGACACGTTCGCCAACGCGCCCGCCCGGGCCGCCGATCTGCGCGCAACAGGCGTCCTATATGCAGTCATGATGGTCAGTGATGTTTATAATATTTTATATACCCATCGGCACGACCGGCTTTATACGTTTCGATCGTCGATGGTAAAGAGACCGAAAGTTGTATACGTTCAAGAGCATTGATATTAATTAATACTTACTGGGACATTCAAATTTATTTATTTTTAAAATACATATTTACTTCAAAGTCATATAAAATCAATTGATCGCAAGTTGAACGATTTAAAAAAAACTCATCTATTCTGATACCTACACCTACATAATACATATGCGAGCTATTTGTATATTTAAAGAAAAGTCAATATATCTACAAGAATATTTGTTAGACATATATGTTATACAACTTTTGGCCTAATGATGACCATTAAATTATGTTATTGCAACAATACATTTTGTTGACGTGATCGTCACTAACCTATAGGCTCAGGCTCATGAATGTGCTTTCGAGAAATTACAATGGCGTTTCTTGACGTCCGTTCGGAATCGGTGTAGTCGTCAACGTCATCGAGGCGACCAAGCCAAAGAAGCTGAGGCCGACGCAGAAGGACTTGGCAGTGGTGACCATCGTAGCCGTGGTGACCGAGATGCCGCAACGAGACGAACATCAGCATCGGGTGTCAGTGGTGGTAACGTTGGAGGGACGTGTGAGGTAACCGCAAATACACCTTCATGGACAGAGTTGGCTCGTGAAGCAGCCCACGTGAGTACCTATACTCATATATACACAATACGTATAGGTATATTATACGCTCGTATCTTATAAGGAGCAATATTTAGGCAATATGCAAATTCGTCTCCACCACTGGCCTTGGCCTTTGGTTAGTCGATAATCTTAAATGATAATTAATGTGAGTTTGATGGTTGCTATACCGGCTCATTTATTCACACTCTTTGGGCGTCCGCGTGTTAAGGCACCTCCAACCAAAAATAATAAGATTAGATTTTTGCTCAAAACATGCTCTACATGAAACTTTTATGACTTGTAGAGTGACTTGATTTCATTAATTTTTTTTTTGTTAGTAAAATAATAAGTATCTAAAGGATTAGACTTCGATTCTTGATTCATTCTTTAAAACAAAAAATAATAAAAAACAAAAGCTTATGAAAGTTGGTAATATTAAAAATCGTTTATTATAATATAATGGCTTGGAAATAGAATTTAAAAACTAGAAGTTCAATGCTCACTTGTGGTAATATGCACTACGTAATCTTTTCTCTTCCACAAAAAAAATTAAAATTATCAAAATTGGATAATAATTACGAGTCGTGAGAGTTTTTCCTGTAAGGCATGTGATTGTGCAAAACAACAGGTCACATGCAGGCCCCTTGAGTATAATAATTAATAAATAAATAAAAACCACTATAATGGTGACAGTCTGTCATATATTATGTACATAATGTCTCAATGATAGTAATATATTGGTACGTATAAACGTATTCTATCTTTGGTATATTTTTATGAACCCCTGAATAATAATAATAATTTTTTATACGAGATATTTTAACAAACATCAGAAATGGTGCGTGTCGAACGACGGTGAGACTGTGGAATCCGTTGACATAATTAAAGGAATTTAGCGAGACCAGTCAGTTTTTGTATTACATTCCAATCGAGACATCAAGATCGTCATTTGTCAAAATTTACTAACCGTAATTTATCGATTAGTACCTAATATTAAATTAGTATAATTCTGTTTTTTAAATTCTATAATTTTTTATATTATAAACTGCCTCGGGGATTTGGGCCATTGGCTACTGGAATTTTAGCTTAATTACAATTATTGAGGAATTATTTTACAATATTAAAATTGATATAAAACAATGCACACAATATACCTACTTAAAAATATAACTTAGCAATAAACATACTTAATATAGATAATACAATGATGAATAATGAATATATAATACAATTATAGGTAGGTATACATTTGTGTTGGTAGTTAACTAGTTTCGTATTCTTTGGGAATTTTAGTACATTGGGGGTACCGGAGCATAGTTTTTCAGATATAACTATATCTAAATTAATTTTGTATTATGCTATTTAAGTACTTGTCTATATTGTGTGGAATTCATAACAATATCATTACGCAATAGGCAATATTGATTTAAATCAATGAAATGTATTTAATAAATGTATTTGGTACACCGAAAGCATATTGTATAATACATATTACCAATATTAGGTACAGGTAGGAGGTATATGTACTATACAGTATACGTAGGTGTAATATGTATAATAACATGATGATTTTATTAACTATTAATTTTCAATTGTCATTATAATCGAGTATTAAGATGGTAGAATATCTATAAAGTATTATTTGTACGTTAAGTTAAACTGTTGAAGTATTACACTACTAATACGGATGCCTACATACTCAGGGTTGGGCAATACCTAATCAATTAATTCGCATAATTTTCAAATAATTAAAAATGTAACTGGTTAAAAATTGTTTGTGATTTAAAATAAAAGATACATGTACCTACGGGCTACGACCTACGACCTACCTATCTAAAATTGCATTTGAATAGGATATAATTAATAATCGAGTGTTATCAATTTCAATATAAATTTAGAAGACATTTTTAAAAATTAAAATATTTTATTTACATCAATATGAAAGTTGATTTATTTTCAAACCAATTCACCGTCTAGCACAGACCACAGTAGCACCCTCTATAGATACGCCCGCGCTGCAGACTAGGTATATACTATATAGGTGTATACTTATTTTTCTTGATTTTAAGTATTCACTAATATTAGAAATATAATAAAATTGCTAAGATATGTAGGTTTTTGTGTAATTAACGGTAAATTTATTATTTATTTTAAAATTTATCGGATTTAAAGTATAATTGGTGCTGTACCAATAACTATACTTGTGTGTCAGCATATATCCTTATCCATATTTCGTGTTAACATAAAACAATATTAATTTAGTTTGTCATTTAATGTTTGTCTATTTTATAGTTTATTCATGTACCTATAAATTACGATTTAAATTAATTATTTGTAATATAATAATAAATTAATAACTTATTAGGTACCTACGTTATTTTAATATTTTAGTAAATTTGAGTGTTGATAAGATAACCTTTTAGGTACTTATAATTTAACTAATTAATTTTTCATATGAACTTCTTATACAAACAAATATATATTTAGCAGTCTCTATTATTTTTTAAAAAATAGGTACTTACACTTAATATTAATGAAGTAACTTGTAAATTAAATTGTACCTAAGTTACTGTAACTGTAACTTGTAATCAGTAAAAACTTTTCAAAGTACCTTATAAATTATAACCAGTTACAACTATATTCGTGTAACTTGACTATACCTGTGACTATTATACCTATATATAATATACTAAATACGTATATATGTGGCTGCATGTCACTGTTGAATAATATTTCGTTTTCGTTACGAAGGTGTCGCGAATGTACGGTGACGTGGTGTACAATACCTGCAGCCGCCAGTCCAACGAAAAAGCCGCCAATCGTGGTAAGGAAAACGGTGGCGAGCATGGTGTAGCGGCGACACCGGTGTCCATTTTGCCAGACGTCTGGGTGGCCGTGTGCCGGATCAAAGACCGGCACTACGCTGCGCTGGCGTACCGTTACGCCGCGTGCGCCCTGCTCCCGTACCGTCGATGCGGCACGGACGGACAGCCGGACAAGCACCACCACATGGGTGGTACCCGCCGTCGTGGCACCGTCGACTCGGACGCCAGTCAACTGCTGACGGAGCTGACGGCGGCTGCGGCGGCCGCGGGCCTTGGGGTGGCCGATGACGACGACGACAATGACGATACGAGCTCAGTGGCGGTGCTGCAACGGCGGCGTCGCAAGCAACTCGGTATGGATTCAACCCTAAATGTTCTTAATGTCTAATGTATAAAGAGTTAACGAGAGGCGTGACTGAGAGGTGCATGCGGTGACTAAAGCTCTAAAGGTTATGATTTCTAAACGTCTTCTCTGGCCTCCCGAAAATTATATTTATAGCCTGCAGTGGGTCAATACTAATCGCGATGTATAAGTTACTATTCATCCTATAGTATTACTTATATTTTAATGAGTTGATACTTCAGGGTTTTAGCACCTTGAACTTTGAATTTGCATCATAGATATTGGTCTTACAACAAAGCGAGAATTTCTAAAAATATATTTTATTCCTTCATAAGTAGATAGTGCGATGTTTGAATTTTTCTGCGTTATTTTTCACTTTTACATTTTTTACGGTGACATGGCGAAAAATATTCACTGATGATGATTGAAAGAAATTATAAACATTAAACATGCATAATATATTTTATAGAAAATCGCATTAGAAAAAATTTTGTTTTTTGTTTTACTTTATTATTTTTTAACAAAATGTGAATGTGAGCACGTGACCTCAAAAGTCCATGAATTCACTGCTATCGGAGTTATTAAGCCGTATAACCTCGTTGCAGGTAAGCTGTTGCTTGAGGCGGCGGCAGCGGCCCACGACCGAGCGGACCGTGCACTGCGCCTGTGTCGGCAGCTCCGGGTTAAATCCGAGGGGAACACATCGGGCAGCGGAGGTGGAGGGGGTTTGCTGGCCGGCGTGTTGGACCGAGAACGCCAGCGGACAGTAAAGTTGTTGTTATCGCACCTCCGTGACGAAGAAGAAGACGAATACGCTACGGCCGAAGTTGAAGGCGGTGGAGGTGACAGCGATCGCAGAGATGGCCGCGCCGAGAAGAATACTGGCCGTTGCTGGGATTGCCACGACTGTTGCTCCGACGACGACGGTGTCGATGCTGCCGCGGTAGCGGATTATTGTTCGGGCGACCGAGAGGAGCTTACCGCTGCCGGGATCGCTGGTGTACCTGGCCTGGACGTCGACCGTGGCGTGTTAATCAGACGTAAGTACCACCTGTATACTTTATATTATTACTAGCTGAATTACCTGTCGGTACCGGGCTACAGTAAAAGTATAACACTGTTGAATAATTGCATAAATAAATAAATATAAAAAATGTATAAATCGTTATAATAATGTGCCATTAATGTTTAGGAACAACTTAAAATAAAAAGTAATTAAATTTCTTAAGTTTTAATAACATTTATGCGGATATACGAAAAACATTTTCATACGGAAAACTGCAAATATTTCACTTATTAGTTTGTATTTGCCTCAATATGAAATTACGAAATCAGAAATAGTGTTTTTATTAGAAAATGGCAAATGCCGACGACGACGACGATAACGCACTACGCAGCAGTAGACATAGGAGTGTGCATTTGTGTGCATCATGCACAATGTAAATGAATACGCCCATGACAAAATGTATGTTTTATTTAATATTATTTAATGCTTTGTCGTGTTTACGCCAGGCAGTAATAACGTACTTACTTACAGTAGACGTAGCGGGGGTTGTCTTGATTTTGGTGTGCGCACGGCTACACGAAAAATTAAATATTTCTGAAAACTATTAAATTGATACATTTTCAGACTTTCCTCGTCAAATAGCTAATATTCACACTGAGTTATCGTGTTAAAAAAAAATTATGAAAATCGGTCTAATAGAATACCTGATATACCTGTCCAAAGAAATCTGCTCACGTTTTAATAGTATATAAAGTTAAAGATGGCATTATGCGTGAGTCTCAACACAACCAACCTTTTTTTTTTGGCCACCCATTTATTGATATAAAAATGCCTCTTTTGCATATATATATTATATTGTTATTATTGAATAAACCAAGCTAATTTAACGCCTTTTACTAAATCATTTAACCTTAAGCCAATACAGAATCTACCTCAAGTACCAATATAGATGAATCTAGGAAAAAATATCCTGTACTAAAATATACAAGTCAAAATATCCAAGGTTAAAATATCCAACGGATAAAATATCCAGGGATAAAATAATCAATATATGGGACAAAATATTCAAATAAAAAAAAAATCATAAAAATTTATTATTAATACTCATATAATTTTTTTTATTTAAATTCATTATATATTAAGTTATAGGAATTGTGTATTACACTATATCATCTAAAAGTTTTTAATATAACAATTTTACGTTGTTTACGTCCTATTCGTTTAGTACTTCCAATATATGTATTTTCAAAATATGTAACTAGTTCTTTGGCTTTTTCTGGCATGTTATTTTTTAAATAAAGTAATCCTGAATAAAAATAAAAATATATAAGTACAATAGTACAAATAATTATTTTATAATTATATGCATATTTATTACCTTTTCAATATCGTTGACAGGGAGAAACGCTAGCCCGTCTAACATTGCACAAAATGTACTGAACGTCTCATTTTCTCTGTAATATGATTCCAATCCCAGTTTTGGCACTTGCCGTTGTGTACTTTGACATAAATGATAAAAGCAGCCCTGTATTTGAATATCATCTCCGAATGTGATTTTTATCGCATTTATAACGGCTTTTTCAAAATCACAATTTATAGTATTTGGATCAGGATACATTTCTAGTTCTTCACATTTTTCCATAATAATAGTTAACATCTTTTCGTACGTTGTTTGCGTTTTTTTTTCTAATAAAATATATATAGCCGTAATGAAAACATTATTTATTTCTACTCTTATTACATAAAGTTGTTGAAATATGTTGAGTGCTAGAGAAAAATGTCCATCTATATACCACGTAGACGATTTAGTTAAACATCGAAGACCGTTATCAGTGGCAAATATAACAATTCGTTCTTCTGCCAACACACCATTGTCGTATAACAAAAATCTTGTTAAATTTGTATCACCAAGAGTACAGTGGCGTATACATAACTTTTGTATGGGGGGGGGGGGATCAGTTGCAAACAAATTATTATGGAACGAAAATACCTAAACCTAGGTACCTATGTTGCACATTTAAATACCTAATAAATGATAAAACATATATATATTCAATACATTTTATTTTAAATTCTACTATTTCTATATAATATTATTTCTATTTCTAGTAATTATAGAACAAAATCGGAATTTCGTTTGGTCATAGGATTAGGAGGATTAATCGAGGATGGTTTAAAAAAACTGTTCAAAGTTTGTTGTTTCCTCTTTATATTTTATTTTTTGCACAATTAACTCAATTCGGCAATCGGCATTGGTACTATTATATCTGTTATATGACTTGTTCGTACAACTGACATAATATTTGTTGTTGATTTTTGTTTTTAGATAATAATATTTATTATTTAACCTATTTTAGATTTCAATGAACAAATTACTGATAGCTATTAGCTAGTATGTTGTAGGTATATCCATGTTAGTTGATAATATACAAAATTGATAATGTTTTTGTATAAATGCGTAAAAACCATCGTGCAATAACCTTATATTATACCATAATAATATTTCTTTTTCTAATGTATAGGAAAATGTATTATTATACGTCGTCTCCGCCGCGTTGATATCGGTGATGGTGGCGACGGCCCGTGGCTGGTCTGCCACATATTATTCTTATAATAATTTATTATACTTGTATACATAATATACATATTATCAAATATCACATAATACGATTATATGAATATGAAATAAATATATGATTACTGATTAATATTAAGTAAATTATTTTTAATTAATTGTTGAATGTGTTAAAATAAAAATTTACAAAAAATCCTTGCCATTTTTTTTCCTTGTAATTTCCTTATATTAAGTCATTAAGAACACTATTTTATAAAATTTAAAAAAAGGCCTATGGGGGGGATCTGACCCCCACTAGAACTACCTTTGTGAGTTTGTGCCACCACTGTACAGCCCTAACCTTAGATCGATATAGTGTTTGGCTGCCTAACATTTTCGTCTATGTTTGCAATAATTTTAAAAAGTACCTACCGAGGTATTAAATGTATGTGTTTTTGTGAAGCAGCTTGAAAACCTTTAGTGTTCATATTTAGAACGTTCTAGTAAAAAATGTACGAACTATGCATACATTTAAAAGATTGATGAATAAGAAAAAAGTGTCGCGTATACGCCTAGGTTGCAAATATTTTTTTTTTTAGAAATTAATTTTAGATTTTGAGCGGAGCGATGAATTTTATTTATTTTACAATGATATTTTGTATTGTTTTTGTGTAGTGTACACGATAAGTAGTCGAAATAATACTTATAGATTTTCAACTTAGTATCTTGTTCGATAGGAAAGTGAATATAGTTGGTGCATTGAGGAAGTCAACATTTAAAATTCCCAGTAGGTTGTTATCAAAAGCGCCTTTTAAAAAAATTTAAAAACCGGGAATTTTTACTCAAAATAGGTTTTTGACAAAATTGATTTTCGTTTTTGGCTTAACTCTAGAACAAATGACCGTAGATGCATGAAATTTTCACTGAATGTGAATATTAGCATTTTATTGTTAAATTTTAAAAATATTTTGACTTGTTTTGAGCTGTTTTGAAAGTGAAATTAAATTTTTATGAGCATCGGAAGTTAACATTTTTACAACATTGGATATTTACTTGATTTCTTAATTAGGGATTATCATGTTTTTTTATAATTTAAAAACGAATAACTATAAATAATTGAAATTTATATGTTTTTTTATCCATTTCCATACTTGATAAAATGTTCAAAATATTTTGATTCGTTTTGTATTGTTTGGTAACATTTTCTAATTTTCTATTTTACATTTTTTAATTTTTCTTTCTATACATGTCAATAAAATTGTATTTGTTGGGTCAAAAAGCTTTTAAATTGAATACAAGGCTCCTTCTATATTGTTATATTAGCAGTTGCAAGTACATATAGGCACAATTTTATTTTATAAGCATTTAAAGTTCGAATTTTATCAAATTTAAAATTTAAAAACGTTTTTGTAGTTAATAAGCTAAGGATTGAAAATTTAAAACAAGGTTCCACGTAAATAGGTTATATAATATAAATTACTTTATACGCAGTAATATACAGTAAATATAGGTACTTAGTATAGGCTGACTGACCGTTTTCGCTCAGAATCGTTTTTCTTAAACTATGAAATTATATCATTCAAATTTAACACCAGCCATTACAGTGAAACACTTGTAAAATTGTAACCTACTGTATAGCAGAATGACACTCACTTGTCCACCTTTTTGTATTTATTATAGCTAACTGGCTCACACGTTCCAAAAACATTCCACCAATTTTCAGTTGTTGTTCATATTGTAGGTACCTAGGTACTATTATTATGTTTATATAGTATTATATTGTACTATTGTAGCAAATGTGTGTGAATGATTATTTATCTGGATATGGCCAAATTTAGTGTCCATCATGATAAAATTAAACGCTTAAACGGTTTTAGATTTTTACTCTAAAGCAACATAGAAATACAATTTTTAATATTGTCTTTACATCGTCCACTTAAAAACCAGTATAGGAACGGTCGAGGGATAAAGTTGCAATTAAAAATTAATAAATAAATATAAATTTAAAAAAGGTGGTCAAGTGGGTGTCGTTCTGCTGTACAGTAGGTTACAAGTGGGTCACTGTATAATGGATGATATTAAATTTGAATTCAACGATATAATATCATTGTATAAGAAAAACAATTCTGAGCGAAGACAGTATGTCAGTCTAGGTATAAGACATATTATATACATATCTATGGTATTAAACAAAAAATTGACCTATCATAGGTACCATATAATAGCATACCTATAATAAATTCCAAATTTATCATATTATCACAATATCCATTAGGTACTTACAACACGTTATACACCAACAACAAACCCTGATACTTTAGAAGTTTCAAGTACCCACGAAAAATATTATACAATCACAACAAAATAACTAAAATAGTTAGGTATTCTAGTTTTTTTATTATGTAATTTCGTCCAAATTTGAATTTAAAAGGTCTGTAAAAAATAACTGTGTTCATATATTTTTTAGATTTTTTGGTTACAGTATGAACTATTTATGAGAACCTTTGTTTTAAAATTGCAATCCTTAGCTATAAAAACTGAACATTTTATAATTTATTAATTACAATGATTGATAATTTTCGAGATTTTGATAAATTTTGTCTAAATTCGATCCTTAAATGCTTATAAAAAAAAAATTGTGCCTATGTATTTTTAATATTTTTCAATTGCTATTGTAACAATATA
Source organism: Macrosiphum rosae (assembly GCA_016617965.1). Classification (NCBI taxonomy): domain Eukaryota; kingdom Metazoa; phylum Arthropoda; class Insecta; order Hemiptera; family Aphididae; genus Macrosiphum; species Macrosiphum rosae. The sequence goes on from WHPZ01580627.1 coordinate 23,770, forward strand.
TCAAGAGCCTTGTATTAAGTTTTTACACTTTTTGGCCCAACAAATAAAACCTTATTGATATTTATAGAAAAAAAAACTAAAACAATTGGAAACTGAAAATGTCCGTAAACAGCTCAAAAAAGTCAAAATATTTTCAAAATTGTATGGTGTATAGGAAATGCTGATAAATTGCTACATGAGAAATCGATTGAATATCCAATGTTGTAAAAATTTAAATTTCAAACGCTCATAGAAATTTAATTTGACTTTCTGGTAGAGATTTTTTTATTGATAAAGGTAGACAAACTTATGAGTAATCTTGTATTACATTTTCAAATCTTAGATTTAAAAAGAAAAAT
>WHPZ01580629.1:1215-12695 GCA_016617965.1 Macrosiphum rosae
TACTATGGTTGCACAACGAGCAATAATGTAACGGCGCCAAATGTTCTTATCAAGTTACATAGTATCCATACAAAAAAAAATTCGTGACGTACTGGCGCTCCACAGTGGCTGGGTGACCAGATTTGGTTACCGTAACCTGGTAGTGGTTGTAGAGGGCGCTAATGAGACGCGGCTTTTTGTCAGAATCGATAAAAACACATGCGAACATTGGGTGCCGCTCGGTGCTGTGATCCAATATGTCGTGCAACCATATATAGTATCTATATCCGTGATTTCAACTTCTTCATGTACATGGATCTATATTGATAACAATATTGATGCCATAAGAATATATTATGAGGTAACAAATATATGTTACCAATCCTAACCGATCTGACCCGTCTTAACATCCGTATGGACGCGCACACGTATGTAGTGGAAATCCACCTTGATGGTATTATTTTGGTACATAAAAGTGGGTACCAGCTGGTATAAAGGGACATTATAATGTTCTGATAATAATAATGTGATATTTTTTCGGAGACACAATATTTCATAATAATATAGAGGTGATGATCGGGCCAGGTTTGATCTATCTTTATATCGTTTTCGGTTTTTCTCAAGTTTAAATATATTTATTTGACACAGAAAACAGACAAGGATTTGATTTGACGATTTTCCACTAATTAATCCAGTACATATCTTTTATGGAAACAAGAAGAATTTATCGATGAAGTGAGCTGCAACGAACGCGCTTAATAAACCGACCCAATATTCGTTGTATGTCTCCATCGAAAACTTTATGTCCGGAATAATTAATAACAGTTTTGTAAATCGTAAAAGTAATCGTTGTAATAATATAGTGTCCATTTGTATTTTGTACTTTTTTTTTAAATATATTCGTACACGTTTTTACACTCTGAATTATATTTACGTACTAATTAGGTATAATAGTACCAACACATACATCTGTAACCAATGGCAACCGTTTGAGTAAACAAAAAAAAAATACTCCTGAGCCAAAACTAAATTCACGGGCGACGAGCCACCCACTATATATAATACGACATATAGGGGTTGAAAACGTGAACTATAACCACTCTCCGACATATTATAGTATCGAGGAATTTATTGATATAACTTTTATCGAAAAAGCGGTCCAGTGGTTTACGAGTCTACTAGCTACTATGTGGGGAGGACAAACATGGAAATATTCGTTTTTGTGTGTACACAGAAGATATAATAATAATATATATAGTCAAATATAATATAGAGGGCCCGAGAAGAAAATCGCGCTGAGGCGACATAATATTTTGCTTGGCACCGTAAAGCCGCACTGAACTGAATATTGTAAGGAAAGCGTGTTGTGATTTTAATAAGAATCGTGTCCCTTCTTCGGAGGCCGCCATTTTGAGTCCGTCGATGTTGTTTTCCACGGTTTTTCACGACCAGAGTTATCGATTTATTACCACCCTCCCCCTCCCTAAACTCTGTGATATGCCAGTGGTAAACAGCTGATAATATTATATACATGGATAGGACGGTCCTATGCCTAATGTACGCAGTATACCGTGATTTAAGTTACCATAGCGCGGTTATATGCGGTTACAGATACTGCAGGTTAAGATAAACAACGCTTTTTATCAATCCGATGTCTGCCGAAATATTTCGAGTTTAATAATTAATTGCAATATTATTATTTTTGACTGTTGCTATTACCTATACTAACTGGTCGCAGCGTCATTACATCTAACTACCACTTTGGTGACCAGTATGCTTTCCGACCGCACTTTAATACACCTCTACCTATAGGTAATATTATGGTCACGAGGTGCCGGATAAAAGGAACGACGGACGTAAAACGATAAAAGTAGGCGCCACCGACGGCGCACCTCAAGTAACATAATAAGTGCTGGTCGATTCGAATTTTGGATAATACAGTCGTTAGCTTAGGGTGGGTAACACACGTCGTAGGTTTAAGCACGTGTCACTTATTGAGTCGAGTGAAACGACAATGTCCGTCGAACACGACTCATTTTTTTTTTTTCGAAATAATATTTTAAAAACGTTGTCGCGAATCGGACTACGGTCGGGGGGGGGGCGCCTTTTCCAAAAATCTTAACGCGCGGGTAACGAATAGGAAAGATTGGGCGCAAGTTAATGATTTTTTTTAACTCAGTTAAGTTAATACATACTTTTTGTTAAATTTTTATTAAGTTAAAAAAAAGGTAATTTGCTTATAAAACGCTAGCCTTCTTGATTTTTTTCCAAGCCCAAAACTAGAGTCTATAATTGAATGGCGATTTGTCAAAAGGGACCCATGTACATTTTCAACTACTTTTCAGGAGAAACAAAAAACAGTTTTCCTTTATTTATATTTGCGTGATGAGATCAATCATCACAATTTAGATTAAATAGTATTGTATAAAAAATAAATGGCAAAAAAAAATGTGTACTTTTATAAATAAAGAATTTTCGTAATGTGACACAGGTACCTTTAAACAAATTCTGATAAATTTTATTAATTTATTAAGGTATCATAATTTAATATAATAGTCACATTTTAAAATAATAATATAATACCTTCTCATTTATTTTATCTAACAATGCAACTAAATAACAAACTTTGAATATAAACAAATGAATAACAATCTTAAAAAGTCAATAGTTTTTTTACTAAAATTAAAAAACAAAGAAAAACTCATGCACTTAATTTTATTGAATCAGTCTTTGATGATTAACAATAATTTTAAGCATATAATATGTGGATATAAGAGGATGAATAATATACAACACAACTATTTTTGTCAAAAATATAACTTGGGTCCCCTTTAACAAATTCCCATTCAACTGTAGTGACTATAGTGTTTATACTTCATACAGTATTTCCATATAAGATTGATAAAAATTCAATAATTTTTTAACTTTAAACGATTCACGGTAAATATTTTTCGACACGAAAACGAAATAGACTGAAATATAAAAACAAAATAAATTAACTTACTTCTAAAAATGAAAAGTGAATTCGTTAGTTCACGTTAATTAAAAAAGCAATTTAGTAAGTAAACAGTTAAGTCATTGAAAATCCAAAAGTAATTAGTCGAGGTCTAAAAGTTAAAATAAAATTAACTTTTTAACTTTTTAACTCGTTAACGTCCGGCCTTGGAAATTATAGGCATATATAGTACCTACCTACCTATCTACCTATAATATACCTCATCAAACAATATGATTTATATCTCGACGTTTTATAAGATATAATTTTATTTTCGTTCAGAGATAGGTGTAGGTAGGTACCTCCGATATTATTGTGTCCCTATAATATTCTTTCGTCGCATATATTACCCACGTCTGAAGCGCACTATATTATATAGGCCGTATATACGCGGTCGTAAAGTGTTAAACAAATAACATATACCTTATTATGATATATATATTTTTTAATAATTCAATACACACACACACACGATAATAACGGATTTGGTTAAAATAACATAATATATTATATTATACACACGGCCGGTTCGATAATCGTACAGAGTCCTTTGCATTGCGCCGCATTAGGATAATAGTAATATAATAATATACTGGAAAAATCGAAACTCGACGTATGGATATAATATACACGTACGAGAGGCGAGTATATATAGTATAATATTTTTGTTGTTTGTTATAACGATAATAATAATATCGTGGTCCTAGCTCGAGAACGTCCAATAAAAAAAAAAATACAGTGGGTATATATATAGAGACGTCGGCTTGCCTCTCGTCTCGTGACATATATTTACCCGAAAGAATAAATGATAATATTTCCCACACACACACAATATATATTTATTATTATTATACCCCCCATGGCGAAAGCGGCAGAGGACGTATAGGTACGACGCTGCAGACGAGCATGATACGACGACATCACAACGACATTAAAATACGTTTCAATTTAAAATATTCAAAGCAAACGACCTGTGCTCGGGACGCACACAAAATTAAGGTCCAAACGATTAATTTTCCGAAATTTGTGCGCTCCGAGTCGGTTAACTATATTGTTACGTTTACACGTTTTTGAGCGTTCGCGTCCGTGTGGGCATAGAGGTGCGGATGACCGTGTTCTAGGTTCAATTTTAATATTATATCATTGTCATATTGTCTTGACACGGCCGTCGTCTTTCACTAGATAAAATATCGACCTCGCCGTTTTTGGACACGACTAAACAGACGGGACGGATGGATCGATAGACATATAAACGGTTTTGCAGACGTTCGCCATGATGGGGGAAGCCCTTGAACTTAGATGTCTAATGACTGAATAAAATAAAAATTGGCGAGTACGCGAATATCTATCGTCGATTTTTTTTTTTTTTTTTTAATTTCTGTAATGATCAAAATCGAAAACGACTTACCTAAATCCACCGAGTATGGCACGTACGTCAGACTACTATTAGCTTAAAATATCAGTACCATATATTTTGATGTGTCGAAAATACTTTTGGAATGTATTCGGAATACACGTATTCAAACACGAGTGTAATTTTAATTTTTATTAGCCTTTTTATTTTTTTTTTTATTTGAAATCATCATGACTTACCCAAATTCAATTATAAAAATTATTCATGATTATCTATCTCTTTTAAGCTAAAAGCTTGTGTTAGACATATAGAGTAATACAGTCTTAAATAATAATAATTATAAACATATATAAAGTATATAACAAATTAAAAACAAACAAAATTATATACGAATAGTAATCAAATTAAATACAGCAGTAGATTTTAAAATATTTCAAATTATTTGAGAGAACAACCATTTACATACACTAACTTTTTAGCATTATTTTCTGACAGCTGAATAATTTTTTTTTACTGACATGGCATAGATTTAAAAAAAACACAGGTCCTAAATAGTTGACAAGAGATTGACCAAATGATTATAGTCATAAACCATTATGGACACGAGTATAAATACATTTTAAAAGTATCCTATATTTCTACGCAAGTAATATTTTTGTATATTCAAATATTTATTTTGTAAGTTTGTAGACAATTGCGTGGTTACACTTAAAACTGTTAACGAAATTTAAATAAATTTAAATGAAATAATCCGCAAAAACATTCTTTAGTTGGTTCGAGAATTTCAGACGTCCATACCTAATATTATTGTGTTTTCATCAGTTCAAGCTGGAAATATATTCATTTCAGCGGTTCTCAGAAGTATTTTAAAATACCTCGTGAAATGCCAAACAAAAGTATTAATCGTCGAATACGACGGTGAAAAGAAAAAACAACATTCAGTATTCTGGAATAAAATACGATGGAAACGAAGAGGTATTTTTAATGTATTTAAAACATTCTATATAGTCAAAATGTATATTGAATCGAGAAGCGTATTATTATTCGAAATACCAAAAAAGTATATTTAAATGCAATAATATTCTAATAATACTTAACAACACTGACGTATATTGTACATATATACGGCGATTTCCCAGACACGCTCACCTCCATTTCTCACATAAATAATGAATTTATTTAAACTTTGATTTTTTGTTTTTTTTTTTTTTTTTAATATATAGGTACTTCAAGAAAATACTATCAATTTTTTGAATTTTTTTGTGCGCTACTTAAAGAGCGTCCTATGGAGATACAAACTTCTTTTTTTCAAACGAGAATCCCCTATTCAACTGTAAATTATTTGGTGGATAAAAAGATTATTTTTAAGGGGATTCTCGTTTGAAAAACAGAAGTTTATATCTCCACAGGACGCTCCGTAAGTAGAAAAAAAAACAAATTCGAGAATTTGAAAATGTGGTCTTTGAGTATATTTCCGTGAAGTGACGGCAAAAGCTGATATGTAAATTGTCTGAACTTAGTTTTGCCGCTACCTACATATACTTTCAGATAATGACAATCAGTTTTGGTCTTTGCACATAAATGGCGCCACACACACAATAAATACATATCATATTTAGCCACCACTTATACGATTTCCAAACTATTTAAATGATAGTTCAAAAATTAACAAAATGTACATATCAGCTTCTGCCATCTTTCCACAGATTTAAAAATTCCAAAAACCAGATTTTGCCTATTACTGTGTCTTAATCAGGCCGAGTTAAAATCCAGCTAGACAATTATACGTTTTAGTAATTCTCAGAAGCATTTTAAAATATCTCGTAAAATGAGAAACAAAAGTATTAGTCGTCGAAATACGACGGTGAAAAGAAAAAGCTAAATTTAGTGTTCTGGAATAAAATTTCGAAGAAAACAAAGAGGTATTTTTAATGTATTTAAAACATTCTTGTCAAAATGTATATTAAATCGAGAAGCGTATTATTATTTGAAATATAAATATTATTTAAATTATTAAATTATATATTTAATTAATGCCATAATATTCTAATAACACTCAACAACACTGACGTATATCGTACATATATAGAGTGATTCACCAAGCACGCTCACCTCCGTTTTTTACTTACTTAAATTATAAATGTATTCAAATTTTGTTTTTTGGAATTCTTAAATAAACTTAAAGACCATAATATATTCAAATTTTTTTGGTACGTCCAGTTGAGATACAAACTTCTGTTTTTCAAATGAGATTTGGTTGATAAACAAATTATCCACCGAATAATTTACAGTTGAAAATTGGATTCTAGTTTGATCGTCAAAAGTTTATAGAAGGGGGTGATCATTGCGTGTTGAATCACCCTGTATAGCACACAGCGAGTGCATGATACATTATATTATGTTATTTACTTATTACTTCAAATTCGGCGTATTTACGAAGTATACAAGAGCTTCACATAGTATTATGTAATATAGGTGCGCAAGTGTGTGTGTGATATTTAACTTTGATGTAGTTCAAAATACACATATTAAAATATTATTTAGGTACATATACGCGTTTATATAATGGAAATGTGTTAATATAACAAGATATACCGCAGTATTTATACCTGTACGTATTAAGCGGGCGTTAGAGTGGTACGTCGAAATTAATAGCTGCGATATTCTGTGGTATATATACAGGGCGACTGGTTGAACAGTTCGAATAGTTCGTTGCACCATTTTTCCAAATTCTTGAATATTTATGTGCTAGGTACCTGTTTAAAGAGTGTCCTACATACTTCTGTTTTTCAAAACAACCCGGGGAGGGGGGGCATTTTATTTAGTGGATAATTATTTTGAACATTTTGATTTAACTAGACCTAGTGGTTTGTCAGTTGTTATAATTTTAAAAACGGTTTTACAAAACATTTAAAATTTAAGTAATACAATACAACCATTTTTTGACCAAATTGTTCGCGTTGATAGATCAGTCACTCGAATACTCGAAAACTACTGACGAACAATAAAAATTTTCAGAAAAATTATTCACAGTTGAAGAGGGTGATAGGTACTCATTCGAAAATCAGTACAAATCTCTAGAATTTGATAACACCATAGTCTTTTAGTGTGTTGAAAAATTCCAAAATTCAGATTTCGAACATAACTACCTGGGTACATATTAGGTCGAAGGAAAAAGTGGGGGTGAACACGACCGCCGAATCACTCTGTATATAAACAATAGTTAAACTCTTAAAGTTTTTATTGAGTCCATATATGGCGGTAGATTACTACTACGGCAGTGATTTCGTACGGTCCAGCTGAACTCCTACAGTAATAATATATATAAAGGTGGGCAAGTTAATGAAAATAATTAACTCAGGTTAAGTTAAGTTAAGAGGATATAAGATCAATAAGTTAAGAGTTAACAGTTAACAAATTATAAATTTAACTCGATAAGTTAAAAGTTAATATAGAAAAAAATATTAACTACCTATACTCATCTCAAATTAATAATTTAAGAAATACATTTTTTTACATCGTATAGCAATTGAATGTCATAATACTGACGATGAGTACATGACCTTCATATGTATTATAAGCTTTATGATATTAAAACACTCCAATTGGCAATTTGTAATTTAAAATTATTAACTTTATTAAAAACATTTATAATTGCAACTCACACAATATATAATTTACAACACAAAATAAAATAATATATTAATATGCACAGAATTATGTTATCGAGAAAAAGAGCAGAAACGTTTGTGTTTTTTATAATTGAATTATTTTTTATTTTATACTGATATAGGTAGTATTATTTACGTATAAACGAAAAATTTCAAAATGTTCTTAACTTGATGGATTTTTTTAAAAAATCAACCGAGAAAAGCCAAGTTATTTCAACTGTAAATTAAACCAGTCGAGTTCATATTATTATTATTAGTTTCGATTAGGAAATAAACTGACTAGTTAAGTTAAGAAGTTAAAAAAAAAATTAACTTTTTAAACTTGATCTTAACCCTTTGACTAGTTAATGCCCACCTTTGAATGTATATTTAATAACATAATATCTATACAATATCATAATTGATAACTAATATTACGTTTGAGCACTGAAGTGCTTCGAACGAAATAATTGCACAACGAGAACAGTGTACTATGACTATATTAAACTATATACATACTTTATGTATTGATTTTACCATCCCCTTACCATCTCTACACACCCTTCATAATTTCGATTACGTCATTCATTAAAATAAAACATATCTTTTTCGGCGGCGCAGTACATTATATAGTGTTTACACAACAACTACTGTCTATTATCGATGTATACACATAATATTATACATTATATATATATGGTACGACGGATGGTGTAAACACGGCAAACAACGATTGATAATTTATCGCCCAACAAAATTTCAAATTTCGCTGATGATAATAGTGGGTGCCGACCCCTCCGTGCACGTAAAACCACGTATCTCCGTTAGTTGTGTTTGTTTATTCGATTAATTAAACGATATTATATAATATGACATACGAGGTCGTCGTATCATTATATCGAATAGGGTTTTTCGTTTTTGGTTATTTCAAAACGGTTTTTCCGAAATAATTATATTTGCAGACGGGAAGTATAAACTTACAAAAGTGCGTGATACGCGCGACGTAGCGAAACGTTTCGGGGGAATTTACTATTTCATTTTTTTTTTTTTTTTTTTTTTTTAGGGGAGTTTACGTTTGCCTAGAGGGTCGGAACCTTTAGGAGAAAAAGTGCAGAGTGGACGAAAACGATATCAAAATGATAAAAAAATAATTTTTTACCCTCCTCGGTCATAATTTCTATTTTTTTTTTTCATATCTTAAATATTATATTTTTTATCTTGTGCAAGACACGGACCGTCCTCATTCTGCACCGCTCACATTATAATATTATAATCTTCCATTAAGATTCCTCGTCACGCCTGCGTTATATTACTCGTTAATTTATTGATTAAATCCTTAAAACGTTTCGTGTATATACTGTACACGAAGTCGACCTGTGCAGTGTGTATAGGTACAGTGTGTATACGTACAATATACCTAAGGGGTGGTAAGCGGTAACTCTACTAAAACCATCCGATCTACATTGTGCGTGTACGCTGCACGGTCGTGAAATAACAATATTATAATGGTGTTATAACAATGCATAAAAAGGTAAAATAATTTCGTTTTTTTTCAGTAATATTTTGTGGTGTTAAATATTGTATAAAATGTGAGTAATAATTCAATGAAAACTAAAAAACATCATATTACAATAGTTGTAAATTTAAATTTAAATTTCATTAAGCGATTACAAAACTCAATCCGAAATTGCGATGAACTAATATTGTTTTTCAATACGCACATCAAAAGGTTTGTATATAATATAACTTATAGAAGAGGTACCTATCGATAGTCGAAAAGCTTGACGGATCGAGGCATAAATGTGTAACGAGACAATGTTTATAGTTGCTATAAGTTTTGTTGTTTTAGTGTTTTCCGTTTGTACTTAAGTGCAATACCTACAAAAACAGTCACGGAAATCCTTTAGATGAAAATAATTTACAAATAAAGTACATCGATATAGACTCTCGTTGGCAGTTGTACGCACCTTTCCAATTTTTTGGCCGATTTTCCGTATAATAAATTGGTGTCTCGTATGTGCAGAGGGATTTTTTAAGCACGCTGACCCTTTTAAATGGTGCACCCATATTGAAATTTTGATTTTTGGAATTTTTAAACTATACACCCGAAGACCTAATTTTTGAATACTTGAGATTTTCGTACCACTTGAGCATGATCCCGTGACGATACAAACTTCTGTTTTTCAAACAGGACTCCCCTTTGGTATGAAAATAAAAATTCAAGAGAGTAGTTTCTTTGAGTTCTAAGGATAATTTTATGTCTGTGGTAATGGGTCGCGTGTGGAAGGATTATCCGATTTTAAAATGTTAGTAATTGATCTATCAGTATACAATTTATACTAATAATCATAATAATCCATAATATTAAATTTTATAATTTTGTAAAATCGTTTTTAAGGATTATTTTTATTTTAACGAAAAAAATTGAGGCGTAAAAATTACCACGTACGGACAGCGGAAACATGACAAATAATTGACACGACGGACACATGGGGGGCTCAAAGCGTTTGGGTTTTGTTCGAAAAGTAATAAATTGATTGACATCAAATGACATGAAATATCCAGAATCTAGATAGGTACCTATATACGTAACCTACGGAAATTAAACGACATCTGAACACGACGTATACCATATATACATATGTGTGTGTGTGTGTGTGTGTAGGTGGATAAGCTGAAACTCGTTGAAAAATTAATTGGAAGTCTAAATCGGTAGAGCTGATGTCGTCGAGTCAATATTAATTATAATTACCTCGGGCTAACATTCGTATGGGTACCTCTGTACCTTTTGTTATACTATTTATGAATAATCATATTATGCGCCGTACACGAATTTCCACTCAAAACAAAGCGAGTTGTTTATACAGTCTTAGAACCCTGAAAACACTTTCCCATATTATTCTGCGCCGTCTTACCGTGATGATTATTTATGAATTTCAATGTAATCGTTGTTCTGCACCGGTTCGTTTCGCGTTTGTGCGGGACGGCGTACCTATATTATATAGATTAGTTCGATAACTGTACAGCCCATCACAATAGAATAATTATTATGCAGTTTTGATAACCAATTACTAAAGCAAATAGAATAATTAATATTTGACGAGCGGTGCAAAATAACGTATAATAATACGCTGCGAGAGCTGGAATTTATAATTTCCACAAATTGTTGTTCAGCGTAGGAAAAATGATTGCAATACAATGTGGGCAGGTACATAATATTATCGGTTTTTACGCAGTTCCGGATTTGGCGGAAGGATTTTGGGAGCACTTCCCCTCCCCCCAGCTGGAGCTGAGGGGCCCGTATTTTGTAGTAGTTTTAATTTTATCGTTCGAGTCGAACGATAAACGGAAAAAATAAAACATGACGCGTTTATATTATATTATAACCGATTTCCGAAAGCAGTGAAACGTAAACAGCGCAAATACAATATATTATGCATCGCGATTGTCAGTAAGTTGTCACTTAATATGTTTTCCGAGTGAAAAAATATAATATGGGTAT
>WHPZ01580634.1:0-22644 GCA_016617965.1 Macrosiphum rosae
ATACCATTCGTGCTCCCGAGCTACGGTAAAAATATATTCAAAAGAATTAATTTCTTCCCTGAATATCTTATATTTAACGGGTCATCCCCGACCACGTTACAGTACAAAATATATATAATATGTCTCGATTTAAGAGGCGAGTAGAGGTGTACAAGAATTTTTTATTGTGGTCCAATCAGTTTGAAAATATATGTTTTGCCCAGTTATGGAGATTTAAGTATTGATTATCCTGCTATATTCTTAACACCGTTTGACGGAATTTTACTGATAAAATGTTTATGTATTATAGGTATATCAAACACACATGGAGTGTGATCGAGAATTTTAAATTTACTAAAATAATCTGTATATTAATATCCACCGTAGTCACTATAAATCGATTTTAACCAAACATTTTTCGTACTATGTAATTTTAAATTTTCTTTTTCGTCGACGTTTTATAAAATATCAAAAAACTAGTAAATGCACTATATTTTATTGTTGAAATCACAATAATGAACATTTAGTAGAGGTAATCAACTATACTACTATAGTTTCTCTTCTCCCAGTCTATTTCTCAACCATAATTTTAATCCCGTTTCAGTAGGTATTACATTTAATGAGGTCCTACACGTTTTTTTAAAACGCTTTTTCGAGTCACCCAATATAAGCTGTTTATAATAATTTAATTTCCAATTATTTACTATTTATAATATGCCGTAGTTCAATTTATATTTAATAGGCATGTCTAAAGTTTACCCTATCGGTTACTACGCCCTATCGATCCACCAATGATTAAATATTTACTCAGTCGATTAGTTTTAATTGCAAATTACTACTTTTATTTTGTTCTAGTCATGTTGTAGTCTGAAATATGCAATCTTAAATTGTATTGCGAATTATAATGGATGGATAATGATGTACTAGGTATACTACAGATATCATTGGATATTCCTTATTTTGTCTTTTATTATATGATTCTGAAAAACCTAGTAAGAAAAGTGGAAGAGTGAGTTTTAACTCATTTTTGTGGCACTTCATTATCATGGTATTTTTGACAGTTTTTTCATACGCAAATATTTCAATTTCACTCAAACTTCCTTAGATTATATAGTTATTTTGATCTCACCCCTATCAGAAAACTTCCCTATGCTTTTGGAATGATTTATTCTAACTCATATTATTGCTGTGGCTTGTTGTTCCATTCTGTTCGGTCAAACTTGTACATGTTATATACATCTATAGTATGCCACTATATTCGCTATAATATCCTTAACTATCTACACTCGGTTGGTTTTCCAACTTTATCACATTAATTTTGTGTCTTATCTTTTATGTCCCTTACGTTTTGACATAATAGTAAACAGACAATTTTGTTTGTAACTTTTTCAATGCCGTATTCTTATTATAAATAAGGGTTATTCTCTCAAGAATCACCCTATAAATCGACAATCAAGATCCTGTTCAACTGTCTTGAGTGTGTTTTATGACTCTATTACACGGCCATCAAAATGAAAAAAATAACAACCCTTCCTCGGCTTCTTCTTTTTTTTTTTTTTACTATTCACAGACAATTATTTATTTTTATATGTAATGGGTTTGAATCTAAACTCAAATGATCGAAAAAAGCGGAAAACAAAATATTCAGAATTCTTTGACTTTTACATTGGGCGTACACTGTACAGTGCAAAGATCGTTGGAATCCTAGTGCTCAGTATTCACAATCCCTAAATATTATTAAACTATTTTGGATGCAATTCAAATTTTGTATGCATCATTCTCTAACGACCAACACATTCCACACTCATTTTAGCTACTCCCCATCAGGTCACCCAGAAACCATCAAGGTCTAGTTGTCCGTGTTCGACTCGACTCATCTCCACACAGCGTAATCCTTTACATCGTTACCTGAGGGTATAAAACTGTTAACGATAAATGTGTGAAGTTTATTAACTACGATATCACACACACACACACACACAAACCTGTTACTAAATTGTATAATATACTATTACTGTACTATTACTTATAATACTGTAATAACGTTAACATGTACGTTTATATTAGTGGTACATGTAATCTGCTAAGGCGTAGATATTAATGCGATTTGTGTACTAACCTATTATACATGAGCATATCTGGTTTCCATATCTTATGCGGCGGTATTCTCAAATCCTTCACACCACCATAGTCACTGTGGTTCCACCTGAGGTTGACATCGTTCCATTCCTAAATTAAAATTAAAAACGTTTTAATGATACATTTAATTATTAATTAACGTGTATATACGCATAGTGTAATTCTACGTCTAATTCTTATAACACTAAAACTTTGTACTTGTGAATAATATTATATTAGAATTAATAATTGTATAGTCCATACCTATACAATATTATGGGAATTGTAAGTTTATATTATTTTATATATTGGTTAGTTTATATTTAGTTCATATTATATACCTTAACTTTTTTATCGTAAAGAATATGAAAAATTAAAAGATGTAGCTCTTTAAGCTTCGATGTTATGTCTTTGTCAGAAAATAAAATTAGTGAAATCAATAATAACTATAGTCCCTAGTGATTATGGGGAGTTTTGGAGTTAATTATGATATTTCTAGGATGATTAAAATCATTCAAATTGTAGACAACTGTTCAACTACAATTTGGCTAGGCGAATAGGTGTTTGAAAAACAAATATTTATAGGTATTAAAATAATTGTTGATGTAATGCTTAAGCAGTTCTAGGAGCTCCGTTGATGCCACAAAAAAAAATTTACAATATAACAGTATTTAATAAATTAAAACATAGAGGGAAATCTTCAAAGAAAAATATTGATTGAAATTAAATGTTGTACTCAGCAATGGCTTGGATGCATGTTATCATTGAATGATATTATATTTATAAAGAAAATTAATATCATAATAATAAAAACCAATTATATAAAAAAAACAGGTAATTTAATGACATTTTCTTCCTTAAGTTAATTATTTTTTAGATTCATAGCTAAATTTTTAATTTATTTTAAAGAAAACAGAAAGAAGTGTGTTCAACTGTTCAGCCAAATATTTTAAAATAGGAACTGTAAAAACCAAATTTTGTTGGATTATTCACATATTTTGTATTTTTTTTTTGTATAAAATAATAGATATACAATTATTATTTTGGTTGGTAGGTAAGAATGGTTGTAGTGGAAAATGTTTCAAATATTTGAAATAAGTAATTGAAAAACAATAAGAAAAACCTTTTTTCGCTATAATTTAACACTTTTGTGGAACGTGAAGGGGTTGAGTACCTAATTGGACTAACATTTTGACAAAATTATTTTTTAATATCACTTGAAAAAACGAGAGGGTTTTCATTTTAAATTTCTTAAATAAGTTTTTTTTGGAACATACTTTTATAGAATATATAAATATAATACATAGGTAAACTTTATACATTAAAAAGGGTTAAGTGATTCATGATAATACAGGTGTTGATGTATATTTTAAATTTTGTTTTGTCATGTGACAAATTGCATTTTAATACTTAGTAAAAAACAAACAAATGTAAATTGAAAGTTTTTGTTCGTTTATTTTTAATTATGAACAAAAAACAAAAACGGGTATATAGTATGCGTCATGCACTTTGAGATAGTGTATTTTGTTTAGTGTTTTTTTTTATTTCATTAAATTGGTATACATTGCAGCCACGGTGAATGCTTGTACAGGATACCTACCCTACCACATTTTTCGTTCTTTATTTGTCACTCAGTCGCACCACGTGTGTGATTAATCGTTTATGTTACTATCCGTTTTTATGACTTTAGGTGAAAAGACGAAAAAAATAAAAATCATGACAAATGGTCCACCTAAACCTATATGGATATATATGATTGTACATTACATTAATCAAGAGGACAAAACATTTTGTATTTATTTGAAAACCGCTCGGAGGAAACGCGCATATGTACCTATATGCGTGTGTATAAGTACGAACATGTAAAGTACACTTACTCCAACTATAGATTTTCCCTAAGCTCTAAGAATCGAAGTGTTTAATTTGAAACCACCATTTTGAGGTACATTAGTGCTTTATTAAAGTATCTGTGGGTTTTTTCTTTTGTGGGTACCTACGTGTGAGAGACTGTTATAGGAACTTCATTCCACCATTTGGCCTTGTTACTGCAATATTATACCATATAGTATTTATCAAGGTATATTTGTGACTTGTGTACACTGACGGAGTTTATTCCTCGCAAGGATACTTATCAGCTCAAAAATAAAATAATAATCCAACAACAGAATTATGCGCTACTTAATTTAAAATATAATTTGGTACTTTTTATAAAATAAAATATATATATTACAATATCTTTGAAAATAACAACATATTATGTGAATAAATATATAATATAGGCATATGAAATATATTTTATTGGAATTCATCATTTAATATTATGAACTATGATTTATGAACAGGGAATTATAAATTCATAACAATGTAGTATTATGTATTGTATTGTAATTTATTGATGCCATACTATTTAATAAAAACTATGATTATAATTCAGCAATGTTCTTATTAAAAACAAAATAATAATAATTTATAAATTATAAATATTAATTGTGGTTAATAATATAATCATATTTTATTAACGGATAATATTGTGGTAGAACATTTTTATTTAAGAAAACTATTCACTTTTATTTTAAATGATTTTTTTTTCGACCGTACAAATGTACAATACACAAAAATTTTTAATTTCCTTTTCCGTTTATATTGTATACTCAATCCGTCGGCGCAATATGGTAGTATATAGAACTGTTTTGCACAAAGTTAAGATTAGAAGACAAACAATGAAACGTTCCATTTCATATAAATTAAAACAACTGAGATTTACTAAATTTTTATGCCTTCGACATAAAATCTTGTAATTTTGAATAAGTCTCGGCAACTTCAACTAAATTGCATTTAGTATAATAATGACAGAATATTTATTTTACTTATGATTATTTATATAATATTCGTAAATCATAGTGCATCATTTATTATTATTTATTTTTGCTTTTTTTTTTTTATGTGTTTCGTTTTTTTACTTTGTGAACAATAAAACAACAATTGGAGTTGTATAACTTATATAATATTGTACATATTTATTCAAAAATTTGGAATACGGTATTTGTTCTGCGTACATTTGAACACATCATTTTAGTAAAAATGTTAAATTTATATAGCTATTAAGTATTAACGATTAAAACAAAATAATGAACAGTGAACCACGGTTCAAAACTTAAATAAACATTTACATTTTCCATACACCTCACTGACAGCACCCCAACTCATCCTATATAATCACTATACTAACACATCCTATGTCCGTGTTCAGTAAACGGAGTTTGGTCTCAAATTATCCTAGTATTTTTGCTGAAATATTGGTTTATATAGTTGAATCTAAGGTGATTAATGAAAAATATACATTGGTAACACTGCGAGTGCATGTTTGTTGATAACATGCATTTTTAGTTGAAATAAGATAGCGGAGTCCCTTAAATTTTTGTAGAGTTAGGAGAAGTCCTCGCTTTCAAAGTACAACGAGATTCTTATGACTTACCTACCTATAGTATTGATCAACTACCCTAGTACTAACGACTACGTATATTATGTGAGTGAACCTATTTTAATATAAAATTAGATAGGTACTAATTAGTTTTTGTCCTAAAATTCTAATAAAGTTTTTTTTTATACACATGATAATATACAATCCAAAATATTTGTATAAAATTGAAGTTACCTACAATAGGTACATTCTAGAAATATTATATAAACATTAAACATGGTATAATAAATACCTCAATAAGATTCAACAATAAATTAATAACCTTCACACTGTAATTTGCATCATTATAACTATCTATATTTTTAACATAATATGAACTCTTAGATTATTTTATAAGACCACTGTTTGTTAGAAATAAATTGTAGTTGATTAGACTTAAAATATGCTTACCAATTTTAACCACATGTTGGTAATCAACAGCTGATTTTTTTCATCCTGAAACAAACAGTAACGTACGTGTTAGTACAAAACATTGTTCAAAGTATCGTGTTATGATTAGTTTTAAGCATGTAAATTTGTAGGATACATTTAAATAAAGAAACATCGATTAATTTATGCTCTGGCATTGCGTTACACAAACTCTCTGTCGATACCAAATAATTCAACTGTGCAAAAATTTATCTACCTACCTATTGATATTAATATTATGTTTTCCAACCCCTTTTAAAAGAGGTCGATAAATTTACATTCAAAATGCTAGGTAACCGGGGTAACTGACGTTTACACTCTGAGGACGAATACATAAATTTTAAACAGCTCTTTCTTTTTCTGGTAAAAACGGGGTGGTGACGGACTGAAAAAAATAAAATAAATATACCTACCTTAGGAATGTTTTATTAAACTGTCCTCGTGTCCCCTTTGCTCTTTTGGATACACTCAGTGAAATAAGTATCCATCTAACTCATTCTTAAAATACTAGTATTTCCCCTTATTTAAAATTTACCATAGGTAATATATTGCAAAGCCAGTTGGGTAAAAATCTTGAATTATTTTCTATACTTGAGCTAGGATAAAATATTCGTGACCAAAATATAAAATGTTTGACATTAGTCAAATGAATTTGAGACTTCTTTAATAATCTTTGTGACGTGCAGTTTTACAAAAGATCAAATAAATTCACAATTCATTGCGGTAACTCTACGCCACAACACATTTACTTTTAATACTTGACAGAAACTATTTTTATGAAATATCTATATCGAATTCGCCAGAATAAACTATAAAACATGATTTATTGATAACTGGCATAAATAAATAAATTATAAAGGAACCTTCCTGATACAAATAAATCACGCATTATTAATTAAAGCCTAAAAAGTAAAAAGTGAAGTTAGTTTGAGTATTACCTACCGCACAATAGTTTAATTTAAAAAAAAAAAAACTTATATTGGTTATATTATGCAAACGAGACATCCATTTGTAAGCTGAACTAAACTTCATAATATATTTGTGTTTGAGAAATTGAGTTCAAATGAAATTCTAATATTAAAATATTGTGATAAATGATTGTATTCAATTTTCTGATATTTGTCAAATTTAATCTCGTAGTTTTGGTTGTTAACTTTAATGTATTGTTACTAATAGTTTAAAATAAACTTTGTAAGGGGGACGGAATGGGCGAGTGGTCTAAGGCGTCGGTTAATACGCGCGCCGTCACTGGTTTGATCCTCGGCTTCGGGCAGAATTTTCTCCGGGCAGGCAACTGTCTGGAGAAAGATGCCGAGAACCCCCGACCTGGCATGGCAGAAATCCACGGGTGCCCCATTAGAAATTCTGCCAAACACAACACACACGTGTGAAAACCCTACCGTTACAAACCCTACTACCTGCAATCATAAAAACCTCACAATCAGCTAATGGCCATAGTCGCCGGGCTTTAAAGATCAATAAAAAAAAAAAAACTTTGTAAAATTACAGAAATTTCGTTTAAATACCTATAATGATTTTTAGTTTTTACCTTTTTACAAACATTGTTTGTCATCTATCCAAAACTCTGTATTTTATATATTTAAAAAAAAACATTAATAAAATATAATATTTTGAAATTTAAAATTATAAATGTTGAACATAATATATATAATAATAAATATATTATAATATAATTATTATTTACATACTATACCTACAACTTAAAATTTACTTTTATTCCATCCAAGTAAGGTATATTAATATTTTAAAATTATATTAAATCAACTAAATCAGCTTTGAACTTGACATAAAAATCATATATTACGAAATTATTTGTGCAATTTATAACAGATTATATGCATTTCACTCAAATACATCTTGAATAAAAAAAAGAACCTTATCTAAATCTGCTTAGGTACTTGACAATAAATATGCACTTAAGATATGCTATTGTATTAAATTCAATAAAAATATCAAAGTATTTTCTGCACCTTCGAGACGTTAATCTATTATTTTACAGCTGTATGAAGTATTTGGATCACAAAAATAAAAAGTTAGGAAAAAAACTTGCTCGGGTACTTTTAGAACATTAAACTTCACTCGACCAGCCCTGCACAAATTATACGCTTTGTCCTCGCCTTTGAGCGAGACTTTTCTAGAGGACAATGTAGACTGGGTGAAACATTTTTAACGGGTTTTTACCGAACTAAACAACAAAAAACAGCGGTGACGACAAAAAAGCACATTATTACAAAGTTAGATGATTTCACGTACAAAAGTGAAAAAAAGAATACAAAACTAGCTGCAAGAAAACAAAATTAATCATAGCTTTGAATGTAGGCCAAATGGGACATGCACATTTTTTAATACTATTTAGGTTATCGTTTTTAGAATCAATAAAATGCATAATATTATGTCTATATTCATATTATATAAGTAATTACAGCAACCATAATTAAACGATGTTTAAACTCATTTAAATATTATGTTATCCAACGTTAACTAAATAGTATATTTATAACGAGGTACCTGCCACGACATTGAGAAATAATATTAATTATTTTATGTCATTTAGTTGTTGTATAGTAAATTATTTAATTTTTTTTTTAATAATTTTGTTCGACGTGTATACCTATTTGTACGTATTTGCTTGCTTTAGTTTTTTGGTTGATTGTTAGGAAAATAAGTTGATTTTATACTAATATTATAATTAAAATTCCATGCTGTAAACAAATTTTGATCTTTTGTTTTTCATATTCAATTTTTAAACCATCATTAGTTGTACGATGTGATTAAATTTTAATCAACATTTCGAAAATATTTTTTAATTCATATAAGCCTCACAATAAATACATAAATAATATACATTATATCATAACATATTATGTCCTAAATTAAAATTAATTTTAATATTATTTAAAAAATAACTATTTATTTATTGCGGTTAATATAAAATATTTAAACTTATATTAAATAATGTAACTCACCACATCTATGATTTGCATGAGCATAAGGCCAAAACTAAGTTGAAGTGGCTCCGATTCATTAGCTACTGGCCTCTCTAGTGTGTTGTAAGGGTCTAATAAATCGTTGAGCAATCGCTTCTCGTGAGGTCCGCATAGCGTTTCTGTAAAATAAAAAATACGAAATAATATTAACGCATCTGTGTATGTACGCAATATGCGTTTGTGAATAATATAAATATTATGATGTATAAGTACAGGGTAGATTATTTTTTTGTGCTTTAGTTATATAAGCGGTTAAACACTTTCCACTGTGGATCATCATAAGCTCGCTCAACGTTTCATACAGTAGAATCGTGGAAAAAATAATATATAATAAATAATAATCATGTAATATAATACCTATTGAAATAAACAATACGCACAGACATACACACTGAATCCCGGCACTGAATTGAGTTGTATTATAGTGACTATCGGACGACGATTGTATAATACGGATAAACTATATATTATAGTAAATAATATACATATTTTTTAATAAAAATTTAATAAAAACGATACGGATTCGTCATATTATATTATTTTTCTCATTATTTTAATACTAATTGAAGACCAATCTTCATATTTTGATCAAAATAAGTTTTTGAATGCACATTATTAAGAAAATAATTATGTCCCAATACAACAATCAGACATCACCAAGTTTTATTTTTTGGTTTTGAGATCATAACAATTTGATTTCGATAATTTGTGACTGGCTACTACAGTATTACTTATACGAATTGAAGTTGGATCTAAATATACTTTTTTGTTATTTCTTAAAACATTTTTATGTGCTTCCTCAACAATTTTATTAATAGGAAAATATGTCATGTTGTTGCTTCCAGGTCTTCAATTGCTCGCCATAACGAGATGGCTCGAGTGCTCACCCGTCCGAAATAGTTTTGCCACAGGGAAATATTATTATATGCTCCGGAACGTCTGGAGGGTGCATTTCACTGGAGGTCATCGTGTGTTTGAAATAGTAATGGTGGCAGCGTTGTAGTGGAATTAAATTCCATTTATATAAATAATAATTAATAATTATTTGCTTACGATTGTTCTGGTGCTATGACAATACTCTTCGAACATTCCTAATTTGCCCACAGCATCCAAATCGCCTGTCGGGCTATAAATTCACGCCACCGACGACGTCATTAAACGTATAATATTATGACATCCAACCCTATCCAATTTTGGCTGTTATATAGAATTATAATTGATTCACAAGACTTTGTTTACGCACAACATTATGATATTATACCAAACCGTATTCGGTTAATAAACGAGTATCCCGTTACTACTGCCACGTTGGCCAGAAATATTTCTGCATTTTCTAATAATATACAGAATCCGATAGTAATAGTAAATAGCATCATGGATATAATGTTGTGTATACTGCAACATGTATTATGCAAGATATAATTTATATTATTTGGTGTCGATCATAACCATTAGTATTAATATTATTATTGTTATACTGTTGTCCCGGGAAATATTATTGTTCTCTCATACATAATATATGTTTTGATCTCGAGTGTATTATTATGTATTATTATACACGAACATATAGGAACAATCATCAAAATATTGTGATTATTATTATTATTATTGTTTGGTCATATTAAAAAAAATAATGATGATGATTATTGATGTCGCTTCAAAATAAATATAGTAAATATCTATCGTTTTGATATCATTAAAAACTATAGTAAATCGACCGTAATAAAAAATAAAAATAAACTACAAACTTTACATAGTAAGCCCAATTAAATTGTATACGATTCAAGCTAACAAAAAGTTAATGTTACTAAAATATCTGACGATCGCATTATTTCATTACCCCGCAAGCCCTAATAAAATTTATTTTAAGAGTAAGGATTACTGCCAAAAAGAACTTTACAAAATCAATATTTATTTTATTTTAAACTGAATTGATTACAATTCTATTTTGATAATTAACATAAACAATTCAATGTATTAGTAATATAAGTATATAATATTAGTTTAAAATTGTGTTAACTAATATATTATTGAAAGATTTTGTTGTTGAATAGTAAAAACTTCAATATCAATACTTTTTAAGGTGATGTGATAATTATATTTATTGGAATAATTATTAATAAAATATGTTAAAATATAAGAACATTTCAGACAGTTTTTAATATGTATGAGATTATATTGAGATATAGGTACAGTGTACCTACATTTGTCGATTTGTGGGATGTAAGAAATTAGGTACATTTCGATCAAATAGACAATAGTATAATATTATTATAACGATTGAGTTCTAAAAAACAAACGAAAAAAAGTCAACTTTAAATTCAATCCTCTACGTGATCTTTATAAAAAATTATTATTATTTTTGTTTTTGTTTTACATAAATTCAGTACCTAGCCACATACTTAGTAATTATACAATATGGTATAAATATATAGAACCTACCATATAAATCGATTTGAAAAGTTTTCTACAAACTTTTTTCGAGTTTGGTATTAAATCTAGTTTTCTATCAAAACTATCTTCGCAGAGAAATAAAAAAAGAACTTCTGTTGGGAGAAAAAAGAATGGTTTGTTTCAGATAAAATTTAAAAGGTCGCTCGTGTACGTAGTTATGTTGGTGTGTAGTTCGCTCAGAAAGTCAAAACTTATTAATAAAGTATTATGTTGTCAATAAATTACTAAGGGACGTGAGACAAAAAAAAAAAAAGCAAAACAAAAACTATTTTACCACCAGAGAGAAAAAATAAGTAGTAATAATAATGTGTGAAAAAAATACCTAACTAGCAACAATGAAAATCTGTGAGGATAATCGAGCTATACAAGGCCGTAATAATATTATGGAACAAAAGTGAAACCATTTTTTTTCCTTTTTAGAAAGGGATATTTGGCACATAATATTATTATAAAATGTTTGAGGATGAATCGATGACCCCATTATACAGGGTGATTCACTTAGAATGCTCACTCCAATAAAAAATCGGGGTGAGAATCGTTTTCATTTAATAATTTTAAAATAATTTTTAAGGTTTTATGTAGGTATAATATTTATAAATTTCGAAAATCAGAATATGAACGAATTCATTATTAGAAGAAAATGGTTGATGGTTGAGTATGTATGGTGAATCAGCCTGTATAATGAGTATGAGATTATTTCTTCTCTCAGACATACCATCGCTGTGCTGTGCACCACGTTTGAAAGTCAGCGATGATATAGGTCCGATATATGTCCTGCGGACGATGTCTGAAATGAAAACAGCAAAGGACAACTACTACAGACTACTCTACCGTTTTGGAGGGGGGTGGGTGGGTGGATTTCCTGAACACACCAGGTCGATTGGGTATCTGACCGACTCCAGCTCTTGACAAACCGCTATAAGTACCTATATAGATATGAGCTGTGGGAACGGGCCTGGAGATACCGAAGCGACCCCCTCCCCCCTCGTGCCGTCCGAGACGGGGTTCGATTCGAACGTGATCGAAATGATAACGAAAACGCGCCGTGTTTGTTATTGCTACTACTTTTGGGACTTTATTAGTTTTTGCTTTTTCGTCATTCGAATATCACGGTACGGTGAGAGGAGCAGCTTGCCGATGTGGCACGCACCACGCACTACACAAAACTATAAGAGTGTTCTATTAAAGCATACTAAAAGACAAAATAATATAATATAATAAAATATAAACATGGCGATGGCGATATCACTATAAAAAAAGTATGATATTATTATGTACATTGTATATTATTATAGAGAAGGAATCGTCTAAAAATATTAAATAATAACTATAATAAATATTTTATTTAGGACGTAATATTATTATACCTATAAAATACGAAGCATCTCACCGAGTGTGGTGTCATCGTACATTTCCTACTCCGGTTTCTTCGTCGTCTTACTAATATAAAAAAACAACTCATCTACACATTTAACTCCTATTTAAATTTTGAGACTTACATAACTTTTTTTTTTTTTTTTTATTGAACATAAAACATCGGCTACTAGGTTATTAGTTATTATATAATTAGGTTATATAATTTGATTTATTTTAAGAAGTTGACTATGTTGATGTTTGATTGAAGATGAGGCTGAAGACATACCTATTTTAATACTTATTGAAAAATAATAATCCAACTTTAAAAACGTTTTCAAAAATTATGTTTTATTAATTGGCAATCTCTGATAGAACTTTAATGATTTAAAACAACCTTTTAATTTTTCTTGATTTTAAGTTTACCTCAATCAAAAAATACTGTGCACCATGGTTATCGTGGCTTTTAGTTCTTAAACATGAAATTAGTTTTCAAAAATCATATTTTAAAATATTAATACATTTATACAGTACAACATTATTTAGATATTTAGATGCGATCAGCCTTTTGTTAGTGGGATACAATATTTTAATAAGGGTTACAAATAATTGTATAATTAAAAACAAATTTTCCATTATTTCACCAAATATTATCATATTCATATCCTTGTAAATCAAATAAATTTTTTTAAATAACCTAAAGCTAACTGATGTAGGTAACTTAATTGAACAAAAAGAAAAAAAAACTAAAAAAATTAGAAAAATTGAAATGCCTGAAATAACAAAAATCTTTTGAGGAGATAAATCGTTATTTTACTTTTGAAATTTGAATAATATCCAATTTCAACAACATTTGAACTTCAAAAGCTCATAAAAATAAATGTGACTACGCTCAACGTTATTATTTTTTAATTCCAGTAATAAAAACTTATGAGGAATCTTGTATCAAATGTTCAGACCTTGGGTATTAAAATTAAAAATGCTATGCATTTTTAACCACAAAATAATTTACAAATGTTCATGATTTAAAACGCTCATAAAAGAACAAGGACTATGAATTATCATACTTTTAAATATTACAGCAGGAAAAAATTATGAAAAATTTTGAATATTTTTATGCTTTTTTACATATAATCAAAAATTGTATCATGAATAAATAAATCAAAAAAAAAAAAAAATCAAGAAAAGTAAAAAATGTCAAATAAGTAAAAAACTGTATATAAATACCACAAAAAGACCGAAAATATCCTTAAAACTATATGAATCATATACTAATATAAATATTTTGTGAACATTTTAAGTCTCTACAGTTTTCATTGTTTTAATAAAATCGAGCAACCAAAGAATTACATGCAACACTATTAAAGGTATCCCGCAAATCGAATATATCAAATCACTAATTAAACGCTCTAAATTGTTTAGTCAATTAACTGCGATTTACAAATTACAATATTACATTTCATACGCATTTAAAATAATATATTCTGCATCTGTTTTGCCAACAAAATTGTCTGACAATTGTATTTGAAAATCGATACATATTTAGAACCATTGGCGCACGAATTTTTTATTAATATTCCCGGGATCTATTTATTATCTTTTGATTAATCCAAACTTTTTTGGAAAATACTCAACGATGTACTGATCCGGAAAATATATGTAATGAGTATCTACCAAAGTATTCAAAAAATTATAACTGAAAAAATGTCAACTATCCGTTCATCAATTACAGCTACTCAGATTATCTAATCTTCAAAAATTCAATTTTGTAACAAAAATATCTTATAATTTTAGTATTTGTTTTAAGCCAAATCTTAGTTGTTGATGGCGGATCAAGAATAAAAAAGTGATAAATGCTATTATATTTTGTAACTTAAAATATATAGGTAGTTTAAAAATGTAAATATTCACTATAGATAATATCGTAAACATATCAATGTCAATGTCAATTTTGTAAGTGATGGTCTAGTAGAAAAACTAATTTACTTATATTGGTATCTAATTTTACTATTCAAATAGATTTGTGTTATTATTCTTATAATTTTAATTTTAATCAACAGTTACTTAAATAAACCCTGTCTAACAATATAAAATAAATACATTTATTGTATCAGTAAAAACTGAATTAAAAGTAAGTTACTTCCTTGGTTCATTTTGTTTAATATTGCAAGTTTTATTCAACAAAAATCAATTGTAACATAATATTATGTTTCTTAGATAATCAAGTTTAGTTTTTGGTTATGGCAAAAAATAAAACTTTACCCTCATAAAACAATATTAATCAGGTTAAATTATGATTGGTTGAGCAGATAGTCGTGTAGAACACTAGAACTTACCAAGATATATAAAATATAAGATCAACATTTTCATCAGTTCACCTATTTGAAGTAACAATTTATTAATAATTAAAATATTCTTTTAATTTAATGTTTATTCTAAATGAACCATATACATACGCTTGCACTTATTAAATTGATAGTTTGATTATTGTTATAACTTATAGCACAACTAAAGAGTATACAACTATAAGCATTATTGTTTACATAAAATGTATGTACTACAATAATTTACATTATTTGATACTCGATAAGGGCACTCGTAGTATAATATTTATTATTTATTGCACCAATGTATTGTGAAACTCCAATATTACCCTGTCCAACGAATCTGTTCAAATTTTTAGATTGGCAGGTAAGGCTTAAAACAACACTTTCAGCTAAACTACTAAATGGGTTATTTATTGTTTTATGGTATTATGGTATCGTAATAACAGAGACGCTTTTTCTATACTATTATTAATTTTTTAATTACAGACTAATGAGGTTTTATTTTACTTCCTAGCAACAGTATTTTCAGTGTTATTTCTGTAGCTTTTTGACTAGTGTAATGATATTAAATGTAAATCTTTAAAATAATATTATATTATATGCAATGCACACACATTATTGTAAAATCAATTCATTCACCGCTCCGCTTAGAGTCTAAAATAAATGTGTTATAACGAACACACCGTGGTTTTGTAGCCACAACGAATCAGTGAAAATAATAATAATAATAATACACATAATATATTATATTATTATCTATATAATAAAAATGAGAAGCATAAATCAATAAATCAATCTTTGTCCAATTTGGCTCATTTTTTTTAAATGTTCGTAATATTCCTAATGAGGATTTTAGGAAAAGAAAAATTGGAAAGTTTGGGAAAAACTGAAATACCTTTTTTCAATAGAAGTTTTCTAAAAATTGTTTTTATTTATAAATGGTTGCCATTGGTTACATATTATAATATATTAACAGTAGAAAATTAGTAGAAATTAGTATTTTTTTTTTTTTATATAAATGGTTGTCACATGTTACATATAATGCAATTGATCGGATGTAATAATTTGAACTTATATTTTGATATTTGGTCACTATTTTTTACTCAGATATAATTCACTATAATTCATTGAGAGTTCTAGTTCATTTTTTCAGGTATCTAGGTAGGCCACACATGAATTTTTTCAGCTCAAAAAAAGAGTATTTATTTTTTTGTTTATTTATAGAGTTGCCATTGGTTACACATTGTATTAGGTACTATTATAATTATTAGAAATAGAGTATGAACACTTTTTACCATTAAGTTTATAAAAAAAACAAATCTCTGGCACGGGGAACGCCGGGCGGGACAGCTAGTATACTATATAATGGTAATTATATTATATATACCAAAATGCCAAAGGGCTACAGGGTGGATTCCGACTCGAAGATATAATAAATTTAAATTTACCAATTAAAAGCCGTTGGCCCGTAAATAAAAACATTTGTAACCAGCGGGTACGTTGGACGAAAAATTGTATGTCGGACCATAAATATTTTTATCCGGCGGATGGGTTTTCTTACACTAACACCAGCAACAATATTCCCTAGACTAGGCGGTTTTCAATTAAGGTTTTTTTTTATTTTTATTTTGGATGACCCAGAGCCTCAGGCGACACTACTAAATTTCATGTCAACGATAATCTCCGGTCTCCATGGAATGTGAAAAGTTGCAATCAAACTTGCGCGCGACGATCGATCGCCGCTGCAGAACATGAAACTATTGTACAAACTTATAACAGCTAGGCTGTTAATTTCACCATAACTTCGACTAATTTAAATGGATCGGCTCCACACAGGTGTTGGTAAATTGTTTTGTTAAAAACATTCTTAAAGCATTTGCCTTTAATTTGTCTACTCGAACGCTCATTACATGTTCCATTAATCTCGTATACGCGCCGAGCAGTAATGAATACGATTGAAAATATATCGACGTAAATCTTTTGGAATAGGGTAATTCAAATTTAATCACTTTATGGGGTAACTAATACTACCTACTCGAAGCTTTGTCGTGGGTGACATTAATTCTGCGTTGACGTAAAGTTCATTAACTCAGACATAAATATATAATTTTCCAGTACTTTTTCACAATATTATAATTTTGCAAAACGTACTGGTATAACTCAGAAACCGTAATAGGATTATGATAATTTATATATGAATATCAAACGCTAAATTTTACGTCATTCTTGTACCATCTATTACCTAAATTAGACAACAATAATATTGGCTTAATAATAATTGTTTTAACTGGGCATACAATTAATGGAAAATATTTATACTGAGTTAATTTTAATTTTAAAGCCTGAATATATTATATTGCATTCGTCTGTTGAAATGTGATTTGTATCTTTTATTGATTGAATGATGTTATTGTTCTCTGGTTTTTGTTTGATATTGTATTTCAAAAATATGACCATACATATACGAATGAAATATTTTTTATACATCATAATATTTGATTTATATTGGTGCAGTGCGGCGAACGAGACGCCTTCTTGTGCCAATATACCTGCTATTTATGGAAAAGCTATGTATATCGATTTTGTATAATAGTATGGGAGAGATAAAGCTTTGAATTCCAAAAAAAATATTTATGTATAAAGCATAATATACTATAAATTCCAATAATGATTATTGTTCTATAGCGACCTAAAGTTTCGATGATATTGAAATATTATATTATTATTATACTTATAATTTGAATTATAATAATTCTCATTGATGAAAAAAAAATCTTTAATAATTAATTCAATAATAATAGTGAATAAAATATAAGAAAATATATAGAAAAATATATATTAATAATTAATATTATACATAATAAAATTATATCAAGTACTTACACGTTAAATGATTGGGATCAAACTGAATCTACTTTTTTTTGTTTGAACTCGACTCAAACCGAATTATTTACATTTTTAATCTAACTAGGACAGAATGGACAACATTTTAAAGGGTTAAAATCAACTTCAAAACAAACATTTCATTATTCAGAAAGATAATTATTATTAATTAACTCATACAATTATAAAAATTATTTTTACTATATTTATTATTTTTTATCTTTAATAAACTGATTTTGAACTTATTTTTTGATTCTATCTAACAGTTTTTATTTGGTTTAAATCATCACTATTCACCATAGTCTTGATTACATTTTACGCTTTAACTATTTTTCTTCAATATGTTAACTTAAAATATCCTGATACAATTTAATATTCGATTCTTATGCTTAGGTATTGTGGTTTGCTGATTTGTGAATCTATAACAATATATTATACCTACATAATAATACTTCTTCGTATTTAAACTCAAAACCATTACAAATTTTAATAGTTAGGTAGGTATAATAATATATGTGAGAAAATATAATTAAATATGTAATTTATGATAATATTATATAGGTATTAGTTAATGATATTGCAAAGACACGAATCGTCTTAAAGAGCAAACGTTTCATATAGATGTAAAATACCAGAGGTTCAAAGTTATTAAAGAAAAAAAAAATCATGCACAATCCAAATAAGTCATGTACTCAGACATCGATAATGTGAACCGATGTTTGTGATGTGGAAAAACGTCAGTGAAAGGGTATCGCAGAGGAAAAAGAATATTTTCTTCTATCCTTTTCATTTCCCCAGTTTCATTTATCTTTTCGTGGCGGCGAGGAAGTAGTCAAACGCAGGAAATATGTCGGTCCCCTGCTACCACACGTATGCGTGCACGTACAGGGTATATGCTTTGAGAGAGCGGCGCTCATTGTATAAATTATAATTATTCTCGTTCCACGTATTTTCAGTTCTTTATTTTATTAAAATTAATATACAGCTCAGCGTACATTAAATAATATTCTCTTTACCTTTGTTAAGTATTTGCTTTTCACAAGTACCTAGGTACCTACCGTAGTAGTGTTTATTTTAATTTTATTTTTATCTTTTTTAATGTGTTAGGTTAAATGATTTTCAAAAGAATTTTCAAATTCGTGTTCAGAAGAGTAATTTTATAATAATGATAATAATAATAATAATAATAATAATAATAATAAATAATAATAATAATATATTACGACTTTGTGCTTGAAATATAAAAATAATTGTAAACCCAAAGAAAAAAATGTACGCATGCGATTTTTCAAGCCACCCTGTATGAAGTATTCCAATTGTATTTTTACACATGACAAACCTGTTATTTTTCATCCACATTTCTATACATTATTGTTATATTTGTATGTAGGTATTACACAAATGTATATATGTATATACACATCTTATATATTTGGTCGTCTAGTGAAGATAGTGAGTGAGATGGAAACAGACGGAGGGCTCGTTCCTACTTACGTGACTACCGTGTAAATGAAACCGATACCAACAAACACGTTGAACAGTGAACACTATCCATTGATTGCGCTAAATCACATTTTACAAAGATAGCAATATTCCTTTTTTCATTTTGTTCCTAATTTTTTTCATCCTTAGTTTCATTAATCATTATGACATTTTTAAAATCACTTTAAACGAGTATACAACCTATATTAATATTTCAACCTAAATAAATACATTTTTATTGCAATTTTGTGATTTAGATACAAGGAATTATAGATTTACATACAAAATAAAAGATATTAAAAGTATTACTTCAAATTAAAAAACTGCGAAATGTTTTTTTTTTTTGATAAGATTAAAACTAACTACTTTACGTTTATATAATAATACTATTGTTTATCATAAGAGTGTCTTTAATCTTATTAATTAAAAAAGAATATTTTTTTTTTTTGAACTTTTAATGAAAGATCATATTTAGGATAATTATTGATGATGATCGGTATTTGTGTCAGTTAGTTCGACATCATGGTTTATTAGTTAATGTATTAGGTATAATATAATAAGGAATATTGCATAACAATAAATATAATTTAATACTGATTAGAATTATATTATATAAATACCTTTACATTTTCGTTAATTAAATTTAAATATTATTTTATATATGTCGTATTGAGTGGATGAATTAAAATCTTTAATTTTTCCATAATTACAGTTAATTATTAAAATAAATCGTTTAAGTACTGCTGTTATTTTTTGATAAATAGTGTTTTTCTTAGAATTAGATACTTTTGTGGTTTTTGCATAATATCATGAATACTCGATTAAGTGATAATGTAAAAAATTAAAGCTTTATAAAAAAGTTTTGACACGACAAAGATTTGTACACAATGCTCATCAGTTTGGTTATGCTTTAATAAAAATTATACTATTACGACGTCTACAATGTTTGTCGATATTATTATACAATTTCTAGTTACTACCCGAACCAAATTTAAAATAAGGTTTTTTTTCTCTTAGTCCTCCTTCTCTCCACGTTTGTAATAGCCAATAGGTACCTTAATTAATGGTTGAAATTTTCCAAATTACTGTAACTGAAAAAAAAAACACTGTGGCCTCCAAGTGCACTGCACTGGAATTGTTTACTGTCGTTGTAAAACTTTGACTATACGTGCGAATTATTGCTAAAATCACTTGACCGTATATTATATAATTTAATAGATTTTTCTAGCTGCTAGTAACGGTAATTTGAAAAAAAAGAATTGATTTGGTATGGATATTATTTTTCTGTTCATGTGCGCAAAGTTGTATGCGTTCACATGACAAATCACAGAATAAAAGTATAATGTACATATTATCACGGTTATCTACTAGATAAGAGTTGATAACCATGATATAATTGATAGGTTTATTAAATATATAATTTTTACTTATTCGCCAGTGGTAAATTATATTAAATACGACAATAATTTTCATTATAACAGTATCTACGAAACAATTAAAATAGGTAGGTCATGTTTATTAGTTTTTGAAATATAAAATATTGGATTAGGCTAATAATCTGTGTAATTGAAGCCTTAATAATAATAATAAAAAAAAAATATATCAGATGACAGGTTATGATTTAAATTGTATATAGATAGCACAGAACATTTTTCAAACATGTTTACATACAGTTTACCATAATTACGAAATGAAAACGTTTTTTAGCTCATTCATAATATTATTGAGTATATAATATTGTATAATATATACTCAATGATAATATTTAAATATATTCTAATCTGCAGTTTTATTGTATTGTTTTTTTAAATTTAAATATTAATTATTAACTAAAATTCGAAATAGATAGGTAATCATAAAAATATCACCATAAAAAAATTGTAAAAAATGTCATAACGAATTAAACATACACATACAAATGTGTAGTTTACGTATCATAAATTATGGCCTATGGGTAGTTATATAAAACTGAGAGTCTATAACTGACGATAGGTTTTCGATAATGAAAGATATCTTAATTCCCCTGGGATAATATAACTTTTTAATGGGTACATAATATGTTGCATTGTTACATATAAATATACAATATATATGATATATAAATGTATTAAATTATTCGTACCGTAGGTATATATATTTCATCTATAAAACGTATTATTTACATATACAATAATGAATTATAATTGTAAATGTGTTATTCATGGCTTTAAGTTTTAGAACCGTATAGTTTAACGACGAGAAAATAATTTTTATTATAATCCCATGTTTGATAAACTTTGCTTGTATCATCAATGCTGGTTAAAATGTATGCTAACGCAAGAAATATAAGATGGAATAATTCTATAAGGTACTATACCTACGTAATATTAATATTACGATAATAAGATAATATCAAACATTATATTATCAAACTCAGGTTTTGATTCTAAACTTCATTTGTAATTTATTGTATTAAATTTTTTTCGAGGTTGAAGACTCGCTAGTAGATACATTAATTTTTGCAACTATATGTTATAAATAATGACTTTTCGCAAAAACGCACAAATGTCTAAAAAAAAAAAAAAAAATGAAAACCTTTAATGAAGACAATATCAACAGTCCAGATCTGACGGTATTATTAAATCATTGTTGAATGTAAACTTTCTTTAAATTAATTTGAGGCTCATGTGGAAAATGTTTAATGTGGGGAAAATGTGCAGTTAATTTTAAAGTAGCATAGGCCACGTTTGAGTTGGTAATTTAGGAGACCTTATATAGACACAAAAGTTTGCCTTAACCACTGGGGAAATCAAAATTAAGCCACTTTAATGAATAAATGTATATTTAGTGTTTTTGTATAAATAATAAATATGTACATATACAATACCGAAATATTGAGTTTAAAAAGAATTTTTGTGTTATGTTATCAAGTCCTTTACATTTTTTATACACAATATTTTGATTAGTTACTTTGTACCGTTGTTTGTTATGTAGGTGCCACCAGGTACTATATAGGTAGATTACTATATAGGTACTATATTTAAAAAAACCATACAAAAATGTGGACCCATATGAACGATTTGTAAAATAATAATAAATAACAATACGTGGAAATCGGTTTGCTTGTTTTATAATAATATATAATGTTGAAATGTTGAGATAACCACATGAG
>WHPZ01580635.1:0-12662 GCA_016617965.1 Macrosiphum rosae
AGTAGGCGTGACTTAAACGCCGCGCGCTTGCGGATCGTGAAAACACCTAACAGCGCATCCTCTCGGTCGTTGCATGCGTACAGGTTTGGGTGACACGTCCTCTTAAGACCAGACTTTTGGTACTGTCAACTAAGCGTTTTAGTAAAGGTAACCATATCATGGTTTCCGTATAGTTTGGCCAACCGAAACAAATACAACCATTTACTATGACCAAATTATTTTTTTCCGTGCACATATTATTTTGGGTTTTTCGTTGGATTTTCACGTTCACAGCCACATAATATCGATAAAACTACGACCGGTCTTTATCGCCAAAGATGAGATGAAGTACTCATATGCGATATATATTAGTATATTACATTATATGGATAAATCCAGTGCAACAAGGTAAATAAAATATGAATCAATCCAAGTTTCCACTTTTTATTAATGTGGGCTAATATTTTATAGATTGAAGACAAAGAATGTTAAAATATGGCAAAGAATTCAGTGAAGACGACGAAATACTTTTTTATACTGTCAAAATCTTTCCATACCTTTTAGATTCTGAGCGGAGCGAGCAAGCTCGCTGTTTTACAAAGGTTTTATTATTATTTTTTTTATCCTGTATACAAAACATCTATCAGAAGGAGTGCTTTGATTTCAACGTATCGCATCTTAACTTTTAGCGAATTGGATCATGATGATATCATTTTTCGATTTTCTCAATAGTTATTGGGAACACCGTAGAAACGAATAAAAATAAAAAAATAAAAAAGCACCGATTACCGATTTTTCGGTATTTTAAAAAAATTTCAAAAATGCCTGCCGGCCATGGTCGAAAGAAGAACACGAGCCGCCCCTAGTCACGCATAGCGATGACGAAGAGTCTGAAAGAAGAAGAAGAAGCTTGAGAGGCTACGTCAATGTAGGGCTTTACTCGACGCTAACGTGAGCGATCGGTCGGCGGTCCCGAAGGACTCTTATCGGGGGAGTTCACGTTTCTTATATACTATGGAGTTGTGTCGGTACCATCACAAGCGAGAAGCGTGTGACGGGTTCCTTGGTATAGTCAATAATTGAGCAGTGCTCGTCGACGTGTTCACCACTAGAGTGCTGTTTCGTGCACATGGCCTGTCAGACGGAAGAAATCATAGACCTATAAACTAATGGACAGCGCTTAGAGAGAGAGGTCAGGGGTGCGATATACAGTATTAGTTTCATACGTCTATGATTTCCCCCATTATTTTTTTTCTCTCTTATATGATTGTCCACCAAGATTCTCCCAATATGTTCTTTCTCACTCACTCTATATTGGCGCCACTCATTGACGGCTGGGTGGTGAGTGAGGTGCAGTCCATTAGTTTAAAGGTCTATGAAGAAATGTACAGCGTCTCGACGAAATCCGTCATTTTTCGATTTTCTCAATAGTCATTTAATGCCACTGGAAAAACTACTGACAAACCGCTTAAAATGGGATTTTAATTCCCAACGCTTTGTGTGTATCGCCGTAGCGACGAATAAAAGATTATAACATTATAATATCAATTTAACTTAAAGGCTATAATAATTAATAATAACGGATCCAGACTGATCAACCGTCGCCGCTCAGAATCGTCTTTCTCATACAATGATATTATATTATAACATTGAATTCAAGTCTAATACAATCCATTATACATTTCGACCCACTTGTGACCTACTGTACGGCAGAGCGACATCCACTTACCCGCTTTTTTAATGCTTTTTTCTTATATAATTTTGAATAAAAAATGTTTTGGATTCAATTTTAAGTGCACATTTTGTAGCATTTTTAGAAGCATATTTCCAGGATTTTTTTATGCATACGAATCCGGTTCCTAAATTATATACCAGGTACTATGACACGATACACGTTGATAAAATTGTAGGTATTCGTCTGGACATGAGTTTTTTTCAGCTCCGGAAAGTCGACAACTTGAAACATGACAATCAGAATAAATATTATTCCAAAATGGGTATACACACCAAATAACTGGGTTACTTATGGAAGAGCACGCTTATTTAAAAACCTTGAATCTATTGTATTTCGAACCGCAATTGTTGATACAAACACATTGAGTCAAAATGTGTGGTGGGTACGCAAACACAGTTATATATTATAATGAATAGGACCGGTTTCTTATGATGATCGCCATAAGATGAATCATAACAATAAAGAAGTTCGACTCTAGTTCCGCGGTTCAGTGAGTTCAGATACTTCCTATAGTATGGACTCCATAGTCTACACTACACAGTAGAATAAGTAAACGAGTTGGCTTTCTAGTCATTTTGAAAATTTCCTTTACCTTAACAATTACTAATATAATATAATGATATAATATGATATAGATAGGTAAATAAATATATTTTTTTTTATCAGATCAACTTTACTCGTTTAAAATTATAAATTATTACAAAATATTATTATATCGTTCTAATCACATGAAAAATAGATGTCTTATATTTTTCGAATAGTTTAACAGATCCTTTACAGTCATTTTAATCATTTTATGGACAAAGTTAGCTTTGAAATTAACTTGAAAAAATGTTATAAATGTTTTATGCACACGTGCACTGTGCATTTTGCATACTAATGCCTATACTAATGTCTGATACTCTGATTGACACACGTATTAATTAATATACTATTGATCGATTTTTTTTTTATTATTTATACAATACTATCTATGCATAATATATATAACTCAATATAGACTATAAGTATAACGTTGTATCATAATATGTTTTATGTATAATTATTAATCATTATTCTTTCATTCATCTATAATAATAATAATTAATTAATAATCTATAATAATTAAGTTAGTAATGAAAATAAGTGAATATGTTTTCGTACAGTTGAATTCAGTCAGTATAATATCGAGAATTAAATAAATAGATAGTAGATAATAGACAGAACATATTAGCCACACATTTCATTGAAGACAAGTGGGTTAGAAACTAAAGAATATGCCAACTCTATTTTATCTGGTTCACATAAATATCAAATTAGTTTACTAGAGTAAGAATATATGTTTTTACTCATGTCTTCTTTGTAGATCCGACATGAATGTAATATTAAAAAAAATTGTATTACCTACACTTACATTTTAAAAAATGTCATAACAAATTGAAACGATCGTGGAAATATAATACTGCGTGAATGGTTTTTTTATTACTTATATATTGAAATGAGAAATTTATGATATTATGTTCCGCATATTTTCTATGTGTATCTAATAAATTAAAAATTCACTCGTGATTTCAAGTCCACGTCACAAGTGGAATTTTCATAAATAGTTTTCTAAACTGCAAGATACAGTGATTACAATACGTATGATAAATTATTTCTAACAATAAAATAGCTAACACATATTTTATTCATATTAATTTGTTCAATCTTCAAAGCATATAATGTACATTATACATATTATAATATGTGAATATGTTTCAACGTCTATTTTGTGTGTTTTTTATAAGTCGATACAAAATATGTATTTATACAATTCAACGGACTTATAATAATAATTATTATTTTTAAGTTCATATAAATAACAATAATAATAATCAAAAATACTACTTAATTTATATTGCTGGTTCTTAAAGGTATGAGTTGTCTTATTTGTTTAATTATTAGGATATCGATTTCCAAAAACCACTGAGTAAATGTTGTGATACCTACTCGAAATTTCACTTATATTAGCTGTATCCGTTACATCAGCATGTCATTTGACTACCATCAAGAAGCTGTATAGGTACATAATCTTTTATTTTTTAAGTGCATTTCATAAAATGTAGATTTAATAATATATTATGTACTATGCGTAGGTACCTACTTATCATATCGTTGATAAACTAAACGAATAATCACACAAAATTATTATATAGCTATATATAGGTATATTAAAAAAAAACATTTCGTCTAAGTGATGAAATTAGGAATAAGAGATTCGTGTGCCACATCGTTTTTGTTGGCTTGAAGCAGTCGTGATCCATTGACCAAACGGCCAGACCGTGATGACCGACTTAGGGAAAACCAGGAACTCCTACGCAAAATGTTTCTTCTCATTTTTGTATTGTGCCGAATGATATATGACCATTTTTGATGGCTAAGCCGTTTAACCGTGACTAATCTTTACATTATTGTATTTTTTTTTTTTTTTTTTTGAAACAAATTAAAAACATATTGATATTTATCACAGAAATATAAAATTTAGTACACGTAGGGATCGTGACACCATAATATGAAAAGATTAACAATGAAATTCAGAAAGTGCATGTTGTTAAGACGTGTGGAATGACTAAGAAAAATTATACATAAATACATTATTAAAATATTTATATAAATTACCTACCCACAACGCATGATATTTAAAACGGTTTATTAGATATTCTTAAGACATTTATATTATAATGACTTAACAATAAATTATGTTCTATATAATATAATATGTTTATTATGGGGATTTAATCGAATGATACATTTAATTATTTTATGAGTTATAAACCTAACTTTAATAATAAAAGTGGTTATAGATTATAAATAGATTATAGGTTATAGATTTATACATTATATAAATATGTTATAGTCGGTAATTTTATGAATTGGTTGTTTTATAAACAAGTACACAAAAGTAACTCGTTTCAGATTTAATTGTATGTGTGTGGACTTTTGTCTAAAATATGAAAATAAATAAAACGTTTTAATGGAAATAGTAGGAGTACAAAATATTTTATTATACTATAATATAAATTCCTCAAAAATATTAAAATAATATTGTTGGAAAACCAAAATAATTGACAACTATATAGATACATTTTAAAACAAATAAACTAAATAAAATTGTTAATTTTCATATTTGTATTCATTATGCAATACAATTTTTAATCACGCAGATAATTATTACCTAAATTTATTGTATAATACCATATTATGTTCATATTTCATATATATCATAAATCGTTTTTTTTTTTTTTTAATATTAGTTTTTTTATAAGAATTACACACGATTGTTGTGAAATGTTGAGTTATCACAGCATATAATAATATGCAAATATTATTTTAATATTTAACTTGAAGACAAATAAAACGTCGTCGTATTCAATCCTAACCATATTGGTACAATTTTGTCAATTAATTACAACACGTCGATAGGAAATGTACATATCGAAACTTTGAACCCACCAAACACCTCCGAAGTGGGCAAAGGAATGTGCTAAACGTTGGAGTGAATGTGATCAAAGGACCATTTACCCATACTTCTGATGGTTCCATTTAAGATTGATCGAAAGCAATCTACATTCAACATCTACACGTACCGAATTCGAAAGGGTATTCCGTCTATTTTTCATTTTAAGTTTTCTCTCTATAATGTATTCAAAATGATGTTCAAAATTTTAAACTGGAATTAAAGACTATAATCAAGAAATCGGCGACAACCCGAAGAATATATTCTGTGCAGGGCAATACGTCTATAACAAATTACAATAGGCAAATACTACATATAGGTATAGTAAACATAATACATTTTGTTCATATAGGTATTTCATAATGTTAAGTTTATTTTACATGATACATTAAATCAATAGAGGTAGAGGTACTTCAAATCATTTCTTATCAAAAATAACGAAGATATAATTTTCTGTAACTAAACATAACAATTAATGTCGTAATATTTAAAAAATTCATATTTTACACACAAACATAATATATAAAAACTTACTGACATATACATAGATAGTCTTCTTTTTGAAGGTTTTGCCATTTCATTAATTACCATTAACACTGGATCATCCCAGTGTATGTTGCCAAACCATTTAATCTTTCTTGGCCTGCGTAGTAGTAGTTTCGAATGTAACTTGTAACCTAATGTTAAGTAGAAAAATGTCTCCATCGGGTAACTGTTGTTTTTTGTTACCTATTGGATAACTTATTAGTAAGTATGTGTAACAATTTAGAAATTACTGTGCAAAAGTCTGGATTGCAGTAAACAATTTTTCGGTTAGTTGTTTTTGGTGATTTTAATGCACAACTATCAAGTCGTAGGTAACTTAAATTCACCCATGACATATTTATTTATTTATTTATTGATTTATTTATTGATTTGATATGCATATAATAAAATCATGAATGTGATCTTATATGTAGTTACTTGTCGTTGAACCAGTAAATGACTTTGAAGTTCTTAAAAGTTTCTTCAGATATAAATATGTAATAGACGATGAAAACTTTTAACTTTAACCCTATGTTCGAAACATTGCTTATTTAGTTATTCTTTAAAGTTATCAACATTTAACCTCTGTAAACACTAAATATACCATGGATTGTTTGTCAATATATTACTTCAATTTTTGTTCTAGATAGGCAAATAATATTAATTCAAAAATTACATTTAAACATATTCATTGTAACTTTGCCAAATTAAGTTGTTCAAGTTGAGTCCCGTGTTTTCAAGACTTTGCAGAAGTCCAGCATTGGCTATTTACCATTTACATAATATTAACTTCAGAAAACTGTAAAACTACCGTTTATCATCTGTAATTTATTTTAGTTCTGAAAACCGAACCACTGTTTCCATATGGTTGAAAAACAAATAAGAAAATGTCGAGGTGGGAGGATTGTAACCCATGAACTCCCCCCTCCCCCTTAATTGTACAAATGGATATAATATTGAGAGAATACCATCAGGTGTGTTGTTTTAAACCGTTTTTACAATAATTTACGAATTTCCAATATAGGTTTCAGATAATATAATATGATAATATTATATTAGTCACGATCACATAGGTACGTATTTAGATTGCCATTATAAAATAAATATTAAATTATATGTTATTATCGTACCGAACAACCATCGGATAGAAATATGCATCAGTCATCATCCTTCCGATACATATACACATTATGCAAATATATAAGATAATACTCAATAAGTGCAATAATAATACATATTATTATAGCTGACATATTATAATATTTTTATGGTAGATATTCTATAGGTAGTAGCCAGACACTTATGTAGGTAGGTATATACTTGACATGAGCGTGATACCGCTATGTTATTCGCTATGTTGGTGGATACCAATGCTTAACGTTGTATTATATTGCTTAAATAGTTTAATACACATAGAATCGATTTTTTAATTAGCATATACCGTTACTTTATAAATGATTCGAATTTTTTTTTATATTTTTCACGTTATTTTTGTCAGAAATACGTGTTGGTAACTCGAAACAATTGCCTTTTATTCTATTGTCTTACAGTCGTCTTGCTATTGTTGTTATTATTTGTTACACAGTAATTATATGTCCATTTTGGTAAGATGTTCTCACGCCCGATTCACATTTATATTTTTTACTGATATTTAAATCGACAATTTAGTGTTACACGTTTGTAACAATTATAATGCGGTTGATAGTAAATCGTTCAAACAACATCAAAATCATATTGCAATATTATTAATGAAGACAATTTAACATTTATATGTACCTATATATATAATACATACTGTATACTTATATTATATTCACTCACTTATGCATTCATTCAAATTAAAATATATAGGTACCTACCTGCCTACGCTATTCGGTTTTTTTTTTCAAGTAAAAAAAAATTTAATTAAATGTTATATATATCTATAAGGCATACGGTTTTATAGGTAAGTGTGATAATAACAATGATAAGATGCAAGTCATATTATAATAAAATGTAAGTTATAGGTATCATAATATCATAATTGTATTCAAAATTAATAATTTGATTAAAATGTAAATTTGTCGGGGCTTTATGGATTTTCAGATCGTAGATATTCAATCTGACAACGCATAATAAAAATGAGTTTAAGGGGTCCATATAATTTGGGCAGACAGCTCTTCTTTATGAACACTGACAATAGAGATTATTATGTAATAAGTTTTAAATTATAAATCTTTATTTTTTTCAACTACTTTAATTTTTATTAAATGGGTCAGCAAAGAATAAACTGGATTCTATTATAAGATAAAATTGTTCAGAAATAATAAACACTTCTAAAGAGTGGTAGTGATCAATAGTATACTAAATAACGGGTTTTAAAATATATATATATATATACAAATATAAATTTAAAATAATAAATTACAATTCATCAATCAAAATTATTGTTATCACTTATCACTTATCCACTGAGACGAAGTAATTAGCTTTGGTATTTTTTTGGTTTTATTAATAAACATTGTAACATTGAATAAGTATAACTAATTAGATCAATAAATCAACTATTTTTTTTTTAAAGTTAGTAACTTATAAATGTATTATTATTATATAATGTATTGCAGTAAAAATATGTAAAATGTTTCAATTACTAGGCACTTAAGATTATTGTTGATTATACTAAGTAGTTTATAGTGATATAACAAATATAGTACCTAAATAATATAGATAGAAACACCAGAAATAGAATTTAATCTTATGAATTTTCAATTGTTTTATGAATGACGGATTGTATTCTCACGTTACGATCATAAACATTCATAATATATCATAGGTATATGTTTTTATCTTTTTTTATTATACGCAATATATTACTATAGTATAATTATCAAAATAAAATCATTTTTTGTAGGTGTGGACATAATTTTCGAACAATTTAAATGTTGTAAATTTACTTTCGTATTCTCCTATTTCAGTAAGGTTTAGTGTTATTCGTATTTGTTATTGGAACACCTACATATTTGTATACACCGTTTTGCTTCAAACTTCTTTTTGTATAAATAATATTGGTTATGACTTTATTTAAATTAAATAAAATTGTTATCCAACATCACTTGTTAATTAAAAATGGTTTCTTTAAATAATTAAAAATTAATTATAGTTATTAATTAAAAAAGGAATATTAGTCTTCATTTCTAAGTAAGTTGTTTATGCACAGTAGAATAAGGTTGGTTATTATGTATTTTTTGTTTACTTATATTTATTAAAAACAAAGGAAAAATGTAACTTACTATATACCTACATAATGTAGATATAGATATATACATAAATAATATTATGAAATTACAAATTAATGTAAAAGTGTAATTATGTTTTAATTAAAAATAAGGATTGTATTTTATTCGATTATAGTAATATAACATATTATATTATTTTATATTAATGAAAAATACCAGGCTATAAATAATGTATATAATATCATCTTTAGTGGACTTTATATCATAAAATATCATATAATAACCTATATTATTTTCACCGAACTGTGTATACAAGTCATAAGCCCAGGAAAAAGGAAATTCTTAACTTCCGGAATCTATGACCAAATTGCTCAATCAGGACCATGACTCAATCAAATTAATCATTCCCATAAATTTTCTTAACATACTTTAGTTTAGGTACCTTGCATTTTTTATGTATTGTAATTTTTGTGAACTGTGTTTCAATTTTTATGTAATTCGTGTTTATATTAAATAAATATAAAATGTAAGTCCCACCCAATGGGGCCACTAAATAAAAAATAAAAGACATGGTATTTTATTACGAATATTAGGTTAGTATGTATCATTATTATCTTTGGTTACAATGGTCTATTATTATTGACAATATTATCTAATAAGGTAATAAGGTACCTCCTAATACGTTATTATAAAAATATATAAACTACTTCAAATCGACCCATATGTCCCCAACAGCGCTTATATCGTTATATTTTAATATCGAAATTGGGATGAAATCAGGAAATATAGGACGGGGGCTTCTAACCACCCCGAATAGCTGTCATTCGGCCCACAGAATTACAGCACATTTAAACCTGAATTATACACTCAGTACAAATACTAGTGTTTAGAGCCAATGATAATACCTATCATATTATTATATATATTATGTGTTCCATTTGTAGTCGTCATTGTCGAGTGCACTGCAGGCGGAGTGCGTTCTCTGAAAATCACGAAATGAGGGGGGTTGCGGGAATTTAATCGCGAATTGTTTGGGGTGGGAAATGTTGACGAATAGGGACGTGATGCTGACAATTATAGTAATACTCGAATAACGTACACACGCGATACACAATCACACTGGCGTCCTATTGTCGTACGCCTTGGGCCGAGGACTATAGAGTGCAACGCACTCGTTCTGGTCAGCGTCCATTAAACAGCATCCAATTATTCCATATAATATTTTCTATTACCCACGTATTGGGTATGTGTGTATTACATGGGTATGTGTGACCCGGCCTGAAATCTATCCGATGTAGGTTTCCACAGGTGGTGGGATGATCCTCCGACCGGGTCCGCGGTGGAAATCGAGTCCGCTATCGATTTCAACACGTCATCAATGCACAACGGACCCCAGGCGTAATTATCGTCACAAGAGAACTGTAAAATCGATACCTATAATTGTTATTAAAAACATAAATTTGCACTTAAAATATAATAACTAGGTACCTAACCAATAAGTATTATCGCGTTAACAATTTTACTATTTCGTAAATATTTCCTTAAGACTATAGTATTTCCTCAAGACTGCTGTAGTGTTTACTGCAGTAAGCGAAAATC
This sequence comes from Macrosiphum rosae, assembly GCA_016617965.1. Lineage (NCBI taxonomy): Eukaryota > Metazoa > Arthropoda > Insecta > Hemiptera > Aphididae > Macrosiphum > Macrosiphum rosae. The sequence goes on from WHPZ01580635.1 coordinate 10,529, forward strand.
GACAAATAACCTCATGCCAGACTGTCAAATTTACTTAAATTATCTTTTACATTTGGACTTGAATAACTAGGTACTGCTGAAAAAAGGCAAAAGTACCCAACAGTTTTAACCACACTTTCCGACTGTAACACATAGGTTTCGTGACGGTAGGCTTCATCAGTGGATCAATATGATCGTCATTGATCAAGTAGAATAAATAATGAAATTAATAAAAAATAAAAATAATACATTTCAATGATTTCAGTTCTCATGTACGTTTCATTATTATAATATTTATAGTTATTATACCTACATTACAATTTAAAATCATATTATGTATTTTATTTAAAAATTGGTTCATGATTGTTTTATATTAATTTTAATAGACTATTTCGATATTTTTATTTCTAAATAATATTAAGATAGGGTTTAATGTACATCAATTTTACGCACAAAATATAATCTAGTTACTGAATTAGAATGTGTGTGAAACGCTATGTGCCCATGAGTTAGCCGTTTACATTTATATTTTACATAAATTAAAATAGATAAATAATACATTATTTTTATGAAAATTTCTTTTTTCGTATTTGCAGATTATTGGTATACTATAGAGACTTGTCGCTAATATGTGCTTCAAATTATAGCGGAAATGAGTTTACGCTTAGTGTATGATCTCAATTGTAAGGTATAAATTCCGAGTGTAATATGAAGTGTAAACAGGTTTTGCATCGAACAATAAACCCCCGTGATAAAATTAATTATAAAAATACACAATGTAGGTATACACGGCGATGGTGTGGACATAAGCATGCTCACATAAATTTTTCCCTTAAAAACTTTTTAAAAAAATCACTTGCCTTAAAATGTACCTACAGTATGATTTGGCACAGTTTTGTTTACTTGTTAAATTCGATTATAAATATTATATTATTATTTTATCTATTTAATGTACTATGCCTAACATACAAATTAAGTTTCCATGGAATTTCTCATTAGTCTTACGATATTGTTTCATGGTTGTTATTGACGTTATTGTAACGAATCGTAAATATTACATATTATACTTAGCTAAACCAGTATTCATATTTTGTAATTATTGTCGTATTATTGATACAATATAATGTCTTCAATTATGAGTTCAACCAACGCTGTCAAGTTACATTTAACCAGGAGACGTGAAGCCAACTACGCTGTTGGGCCAATAGAAAAGTTCTGCTTTTTCAGAACTAATGTTTTGGTGAAAGAAGTAAGATCCGCACCTTCCGTGACCAAAAACCTAACCGGCAATGGTCCTAACTTGCAAGATAAGCATGTCGCTGCGTTGAACCCCGCTTCGATAGCCTTGAAGACCGTCCAACCCCGCAGATGGCGTTCTGATTCGACGGCCTCACTAGATGACAGGAATCTAGTTGAGGCCAAGAAACGTTTGAGCGCCGAAGGTCCACGGCTTACGACGCGGTTTTTTTCGACGCCTAACGTCCATGTGTCGTATTCTCCAGTCGCATGCGAAGTCTCTGTGGATGTGCCGACTGTCCCTGAGATGGACATCGGAGCAGCGTGTGATGACACGGTACAAGCAGCTGAGATCTTGACGATGCCAATCGTTGATGCAGGCAAGCCGGACGCGGTTCAGGTAATAACCGGAAAAACGGGAAAGCCTAGGTGCCGTTCGTTTTGGTCTCGCTTCAAGAAAAATGTAAGGCGTGCATTGTGCTGCGGATGTGTGTAGTGGCTCTTGTGGCTCTTGTTGCTTTGTATACGGTGTATGTACCACATATAGGTACCATCTACAACTCTTAAAAGTAATAATACTGCAATATTTGTTATACATATTGTTTACCATTTGTTAAAGGACTATACAACTAAAAAAACCTATTTTTTTTTTTTTTTACTTCGTTAATGTATAGGGCTTTGAAAAAGAATAATTTTGGTGGTCTTAAAATTGTTGTCGGACAATTGGTCCCGTGTTTAAATATAAGTCGCGTTTTACGCGGGACGTCATAAAATCACACCGTCCGACGGGTCGTATCCAATATACACGCGCGAAATTTATTTCTCGCGATTAAAATAATTATAGAGACAAATTAATTAAAGGTACAAGTTATTAAAGTACATTTATAAAAAGGTTGTACACTTCTTTAGATGGTCATAT
>WHPZ01580638.1:0-60386 GCA_016617965.1 Macrosiphum rosae
TCTCTACCTAAATCTATAGATTTCATATATGAATTATGCACCATGCTGCCATTTATTGCTTGACTACGGAATAACGTTGTTTATAATAAATTATTTATTTATTTATTTATTTATATATCTATTTATTTAATATACCAATACGAAGGTAAGTCCTAAAACATAGAATTGCATTAGATAGTAACAGATGACATTGTAAAATAAATTAGTCACATTTACTTAATGTATATTAATATAAGTATATTATTCTTTTCGATTCTGGCCACAACGTCAGGGATCGCGTAGCAATGAAACGATAAATAATAGTAAACTAGTTTACAAATATAATGGTATAATTACAATAAAACCAATGCTATCAAAGCTCGTCCACGGAGAAAGGGAAAAGTCGGAACCAGTCTTTATATTATAATGTGCGATTTGTCATTAACTTCTTAGTTCATCCGGCGTATTAAAAACACACCTATATAGCATGTTATTTTTTGGGACGAATCAACACGGTGTTCAACATTAAAACGAGTGAGACCCATGACCCGCGGAAGGCCGGAATAATTACTAACTTCTAGATAATGACGATTGTGTAGATGAGCGTGACATAGGTAGTCAATAGGTATTGGCATATATCAGAATGATAATACGAGAACAATAGTAATGTCCTGCTAATTAATATATCATATCATGTAGATGCGAAACGCCGTGTAGCTAAATCGTAATAATATTATGCGGTATGAGACTATATGTTATGATTTTTAACTGACAAAAACCTCCAGAAAGGGTCGGCTTTGAAACTGAGTTATACATATTATACCTATGTTATTGTGCACATTAATTATTATATTCTACTACCTACATTAATTGTTGATCAAATATTTAATATGATGATTATCCAACATACTTTTTTGGTGAACAGGACGGGGATTCCCCCCCCCCCCGTCCCACTTGTACCCGCTATTGGTTGAGACATTGTTGGTTCATTAAACCGGTGTCGACAGATGTTAGGTAAATTAGTAAATTATAATATTGATATCGCTAACTGCCATTAAAAGTATCGAAAAATAATTTTTATAATTATAAAACAACGACCAACTGTCAAATGGCAATTAGTGTTACAACTTACAACTAGAGTGTGTGTTTTAAACTATACCGATGCAGTTGGGAAAAAAGGCGTGTCTTTCAAATCCTTGAATAATTTCAATTCACTTTTCTTTTGTTGGTAGAGACTAGACTACTATAGAACGTATGGCGTATACATTTTTATTCGAAATCGCATAAATTATTAATTTCAATTTCACAATTGAATGTAAATTATACACCGGGTGATAAGAATCTCGTTGGATATATAATGTATAGTAGTACCCTTAATACATATAATATAGGTATTAGGTATATTTATGTATTTATATAACAATATAATATTATACGAATAATTATAACTATATTAAACATTAAAATGTATATCAAAAGGTCGAAGAAATATTTGTCCATTCAAGTAAAAAATTTGGAACCAACCTCCTCAACAGGGCCGTGGACATGGGGGATTTAGGAGGTTCAAATCACCCAGCCCCCTTACAACATAGAAAGTTTATAAATGTATTTATTATATTAATTATATAATATTATGTAATTGTTATGATAACCCCCCTGATTAAATTCCTGTTTACGGTACTGCCCCTCAAGCCCACCAAGTGAACAATTGTCACCAGAAATGTTTCATAAATATGATTCATATAGGTTAATATTGCTCAAGCTAAGTGTTGCTAATGGGTGACTTCTTCCCCTGTATTATCCTGCTTGTTTACACTTTTCAAATACGCTTATTGTGCTCTTAATATAGATTGTGTAATTCTTATGAAAATCAAAAAAAAATTTATATATAAGATAATAGGGTAGGACGGGTAAGAAGTAATTTATTTTATTATGTAATAATAGTAATTGTTTAAGTAATATATATGTATACTGTATAGATATTATTATGTATAGTATATTAATTATGTACCTAGTCGTAAGATGTGTACCAACTTAATATATCAATATTTTTAGATTTCGAGTGGAGCGATAGATGTATTGGTTTAAAAATGTTAATTTTTCAATGTTATTAATTATTTGTATTTAAATCATCACCTTTTGGAGCAGTAAAAATCCACTGAATTAAAATTTAATACATCCATTGTACTATTGTAGTGGCCTAATCTATGATCAAGTATTAAGTACACTTGGCACCTACTATGAAGCAGAGCTACTTCCCCAGTTTTTAAAATTAATTATACCATAACTTATATACCTATACTAAACTACCTACTAAAGACTTGAGGGTTCAAGTCTTAAGGGTACTTGAAACTGGCTCTGTGCTTTTTACTTAGATTTGGGGCCTAGTGTACACATACAAAAATAAATAGGGAAATTAGTTTCATAAATTATATTATTTCAGTCATTTAAAATATTATGCCGATCGTAAAGTAGCGATATAGGTAGGTACTTATCATGTAATAATTAAATAATTGTTGCGGTCAAATATATTATAATAATGGGGCAAATTATTTCTCCAAGACAAAACCAAGAGGTACAGTAATTTTCAAAAATCTCAGACTCTAGAACTTTTTCTGTTCTATCTTAGTTATGTATTTGTAGATATACCTAGTAACAATGTATCATCCATAACTGCAGTCGCTATTAATTGTTGGTGTAGTTCTAAGACTAGACATTAGTTTTCGGCTTCTACCGAAAGATGAACAATCTAAAAGTTTGTTAATTCAATATGAACAGAAATAAAAGTGATGAGTACCTACATATTTTAAAGATACTTATAGCTACCTATTATAAATGTTTCTAGAACTGCGATGGCCGTCGACCAATGAGGTAGTCTTTGTCATTATTTCCCACACGTATTGCCCGTATTAAATATTTATAAAACTAAAAATCCATTTACAAATCATAATATAAAAATATAATAATTAATAAAAATGGTAACAGCCATTAATATTATACATTTATATACTAACGGTTAACAACTACAGATCATTTTTTTTAATACATAAGTTAAGTAAAATATTATATCGTACATTATGTTATATTTTTATCAAATCTTTTTTTGACACTTACCTATAGTTTTATTTATGTATTAATTATATTTACCATTAGTATTTTATAACGGCTAATTCCGAATGATTCCAACGATCAACCTTTAAACATCGATTGGGGACAAATTCCTTCTTAGTCCCACTTCCAAACGAGCGACGCCTGCAGTACGCCACTGCTGTAATAATATATCGTTTTGTGCAATTGTTTCGAAACTAGTATAAATTATAATATTGGTACCTATATTGCAAGTGTTCGATGACAATATATTATATTATATTGACGCGGAATTGAATTACCTATATCTGCATTAGTTGAAAGCTTATAAATATAAAAACAAATCTGCATATAATATATTGTATTATTGTAATATGTGATAGGTACTATTGTTACCCATCCGCTGTATCGAAGAAGCTCTACAAAAGAGACAAAAGCATCTGTACAATATTGTATAATATACTTATAATAGTATTAATATAAATATACCTATATATCTTATAGGTTCCTCCTTTATGCATTATCCCGGGTGTCTCGCTGTATTTGTCCTCGTACATATCCGCCACCTACTATATAACATTATATACTCTCACCAGCCTTCTCCTACCTACAATTTAAGACTTAAAATAACTATTTGAATGTCCCAAACGACACCTAAGACCTAACGGAAATCGTTACTAATTCAATACTTTTAAAATGTTTACAATATATACCCAGGTACTATTGTGCTGAGGTACCTACGTTAATGCTGTAAATCGGCCAACTTAATTATCCCTATAATTAATTTACTATTTGAAAATCGTTTTACTTTTCTTCTTTGAGTCAGAGCAGACAAAATAAATAAAACTAAGATGGTTATAAGTAAATAGGTTCCTCGCTCCGCTCAGAATCTAAAATGTCATGGTTTTTCATCTACAATAATAATATGTAAGTAGCTTAGGTAGTTAGGTACCCGTGGTGCGCTTCGCGTGTGCAAATCTGATGTTTTTCTGGTTTGTGTCACACGATTATGACTAGAGCGCGGATTTGTATGTTTTTGCATATTTATTCTGGTTGATCGTATGATATGCTAAGTGAGCACAAAATCTGTTTCATGACATAACAATTTAAAAATGAAACTTTTTTAGCGCATATTTTTGCATATTTTGACATTTTTCTATTTTAAGGGCTTATTTTACAATTTTAATAGCTTATTTCTTCTTTTAGTGCATATTTCGATGTTTTTTTGTTTTTTTTAGACATTTTTGAAATATATAGTATTATAATATAAGAAAAAAAATATTATATTTTTATAATTTCAATTAATATCAAAATAAATTAATAGGTATACTTGTAGGTATAAACGGTTTTCCCAAATATGACCTTAGATCGGTCATTTTCAAGATATAAAAATTTGTTGACTGACAAACGCCGATCAATGGTTTTTGAAAATATAGCTAAAATGATTGTCATAAAATGCAATTCACATTTAGGTAAGTAAATTTATCTTGGGATACATTTTTGACATAAATTGATTTCTATTTTTTTCTTATAGATTAAAACTACCTACAAAAACAAGAAAAAATTAAGAAAAGTAGATAAGTATTGATAGTTGGGGTCCATAATTTTTTTAAATAAATATAATGTATTAATTAAATTTTTTTTGCTTATTTTTATTTTTCGTGCATATTTTAACATTTGAGTGCATATATTTATGCATATTAAGGAAATTTTTAGCGCATATTTGGTTGGTTTTTAATGCATATAAATCCTCGCTCTAATTATGACTAACGGCTAGACAGTCACCCTGTACCTATAATGAATTATATTATTATTATATCGTGCACGTACAATAATGCGTACTATGCAGATATTATAATATAGTATATACCTACCTATATATATATATATATATATACCTATATATATCTATATATCTCGAGACCGTGCAGCCGTTTTCGTTTCGGTTTGACCAAATTTAGCAATAAAAAGATCAACGGTCGAAGGGGGACGGACCACGTATATATAGGTATTCAAACTATATATTATTATGCTATATTATTACACCTATTATACCTATATACATCGGCGTATACGATGCGGCTGTTCTCGCGGTGACAGAGAGATCGTTGCGCGTGGGACCCGGCCGGGCGTGGGCCTGACGACGAACGTTTTGCACATGCACAAGCATCCGTTTGCGGTGGTAAAGCCGCGGGGCGGGCAAACTTTTCCGTTTCAGTTATACCCGTGCTCCTGTCGAACAAACACCGCTTTCACGGGTGTACTCTAAATACATAATATATCATTCGAATTAGAATCCGATATAATATATCAATTGTATTATACTCGCCAATAGGTAAGTACATATTATAATATTACAATTTATAATAGTAATTAACAATCATCATATATTTTGCATTGCACTATTTAGGTAGGTAGTAAACATACGTAATATGAGGTATATTATCTATTTTATAATTTCACTAACAATCCTCATTCCTCAATTTGTTAAGTGGAGCACGTATCGAAAACCACTTTACCAAATAAAGATACTTTCTTCTATGTTTATGCCAAATCGTATATTCGAAAAATATTCACTTTTATAACTAACTAAAACAACAATATTGTAAATAACATTGGAATTTAATTATTTAAGACACCAGCTCGTAATAATGTATATGTATACTATAGCTAATGTTTAATTTATGAGTTCTAATAGTTTTTGGAAATAAGGCTGTGACCACCTGTTTTGAGAGATGTGTATACCTGTACCATATATTGTTATTCTTCTATGCAGTAATAAAATACGGTCTCCTGTTTAGTGCTATAATTAGGATTAGGTTTGTGAAGCTAAATAAAGATCGAGAATCGCTTTTAACAACTAACATTTTAGAGGTATAATTATTAGTAAAACAATTAATGATAAATGTTCCGACAGTATACTACAGGGTTCTATGTGTTCAAACGCGACACGTGCATATAGCGTATATACTATATACTATAACTACCTCCTTATACCTATGGCTAAAGTCATAATATTATAATTTATAAATTATAAGGTTTTTAATATAATTGTGAAACTGTATAATAATTGTGCAGAGTAATCCAAACTATAAAACGATCTATTGGAATTCTAAAGTTGTAACAACCTCTTATTTGATATTCCAATAGACAATTTACATATTCAGAAATATCAGAATAATTAGTAGCAAAAACAATATTGAAGAATCACAAAAAAAATACATAAACCCCCTACACACGCCTTTATCTTAGTTATAAAGCACTATAATTTTAAACGAACTATTTGTTTATGTTCTTTTGACTTTTGAGATATAGAACAAGCATCATAAAAGTAAAATAATTATTTACATTATGACTACAGTTTTCAAGATATTTTAATTATGTACAAGAATATAAAATCCCAAGCAATACGTACTTATTGTCTAATTTACTTAAATGGTATGTCGAATTAATTTCCATATAATGACACTCCAGTTTATTTTATATCTACTAAAACAAAGAAACAAATTAATTTCCAATAAATTACCAACTTCTCTTTAGTACTTCTTTGGTACCTAACCAAAACTTCTAAATTCACAAACAATGACCGCAATATTGGAAGGGACTAAGGTCCAATGTCCATGGTATCAGTTTTCCATTGCTGAAATAGATCTGTAAAAAAATATATTAAAATAGAGAAGATTAATTTTAATTTTTGAAGATACCCTCTCCCCCCCCCCCCAAAAAAAAACAGTATGTTAACCATTTTACACGCAAACTGCTTAAAATAATATACAGTGAAACTTCCATACAGCGAACTTCCAATTAACAAAATGTTCTGTTCATCGAAACATTTTTGAGAACCAACCCAAATTTATTTAATTCTATTTAACAAAATTCTTTATAATACGATTTTTTTTGTTGCCCAATGAGATTTCGTAAAATGGATGTTTCACTGTATTATAATTTATAACTCTTTCACACGCAAGACCTGTTAATGTTATATGTTTGTATTGAACAAAGTTCAAAGGGCCTAATAATATTTATGGATAGACTGAAATTTTTATAAGCATACTACATAATATTATAATGCTGTATTTTATTATACTATATAGAAAGGTAAAAAAGGAAACATGGAATTATTATTATTATTATTATTCGAAAGTAGATGACCATATTTGTAGATTGTATATAGCTGATTGTGCATATACAATCATCACGTTCACGTTTATTTTTGGAGTTTTTCTTTGGTTCGTATGACCATGTCACCCTATTAGTTTAAAATAAATCGATTATTATTTATTACGGTTTAAATCAACAAATATTATTGATTGGCACATTCACACAGTTCATAATAGAACTAATCGATGTATTGTTGTACTCGTTAAAAGCTTCAGCGTCAAGGTCCCTTACTCATATTTATAATAGTTTATAATCTACCTTATTTTTTAAGAATAGTATAGAATCTATATGGATGACAATAAATGGTGTACAGTAATAAGTAATAACAATAATAGTAAAAACTACAATAAGTATTGCCGAAAAAAAAAGACCGCAGTAATAGTAATAATATTAATATTAATAATTGATACAAGAGGGTTTGACCAAAAATGGTTATATCAAGGAAAACGCGTGTATACGAAACGGCCCACTTGCGATGGTCCGTCCCACGTAAACTTTAGGTACCGTAACCCGTGTGCTGTACACCGCGTATATACAATAACAATATTATATATATATATTGTACACGCTGTATTGAAATAATGCGAACGCGTTTCCGATATAAAAGAAAAACTCCACTTCCCCTTCTACCGTCCACTCTTACACGATGGCCCCCAACCGTTCCCCTCCCACCTTTATCACTCTTCTGATCCTTTTTACATGGCCAACGCTAACACCTTCGCACTGACGCTGCTGCTGCTGCTGTTGCAGCAACCTTAAGTTGACCGCCCCCGTGATTCAAATGTCCCAATTGAGCGTGTACACGACACTGACTCATAAAATGTATTAAATATATACATAGGTAATAATTTAATTGGCATGGTACGTATAAACGTAAAGGTACCTACACTAGAATATATCATTAAAAATATATATATACACCTATATATGTAGGAAAAACGACAAATTATATAGCGTAGGTATTCACAATACCTATACATTGTATTTTGATTATAATATGGAAGTGTCGGAGGGAAATTTTTTCGAGGGACGAGGGAGTTGGGGGACAAACAGACGGTATCAAAGAAGTGATTTTTAAAGCGTTGTTATTATTTTCACGAATTCTATAAGTATCTGAATATTATACATTAGTATTACATAATATATTGCCACATATAGGTAAATTATAAATATATTATACCTATGTGAATATTTAACGAGCCATCGTGTGTATCTTTTTTTACCCCACCCATATTGAAAGTGGGGTGAATGATATTGTACGCTTAACTTATATAATGTATATATATTATATACATAGGTATCAAAATAGGTAATTACCTATTTAATATTAGTGCAATAAGCAATATTTGTATTACTGTTTATGTTGTTAAGATATATTGTATTTTATTTTCAGTCAACGTATTTTATGTTATACCACGATTACCCTACGTTTGTGAATAAAATTACCAATAATTTAAAAATTATAAAATTTTGTATTATTGTTAATATTATTCAATATGAAAGTTTAAAAATAAATCATTAAATACTCAAACAATTGATTAAATATATAATAAGTGGATGTATCGCAGGATATTTACTCAGTATTTAAAATAAAAATAATTAAACTTAACTATAATGAATATTTTTGACAATTGAATCAGAAATAACAATTAGGTAAAGGCGTAAAGCGATTTTGTAGAAATTATCACTTTATTTTCAAATCTCTAATTTAGGAAAAAATTATAAATGTATCTAGATTATCATTATTAAATATTTATACAATTAAGATTGGAAGAAATGCAATAATAATAAATAATACATTTTTTTCATTTTAAATATTTTGTTATAATATATAATCATTACCTTAAATATGTAACTAATTGATTCTTTCAATATAATATGTACAATAAAACATTTTTTACAATAAGAAAAAAAAACATTAAACGCTTATATAAAGAAATCTTTGTATTAAAATTGGTTTTACTTAAACTTTTTTTATGAAAACTACAATTTTTTTTATTTAAATTGGTTTTTCTAGAGATTTAATAGAATAAGAGATAATTTATTAATAGATGAAAATAGGAAATAATGAAACGAATTCAGTTTAGCTCAGAACCTATTTTTGTGTTTTTTTTTCAAAATCTATGTTTTTTAAGTTCAATTGTATGGCCCTATCAAAAAAAGACAAGTCCATAAAATTTTCTTTGAAAACTTCAAAACTTAGAAATCTTGTTTTTAAGTTTAAAATACCAAAAAATAACATTTTCAAATTTTAGATTCTGAGTGGAGCGATGAAAAACATTTTTTCCTTATTTTTCTCAATTCTTCAACAACATTAAGGGAAACTTAAAGCTCAGCAGATTAGGTTTAGCTCCGTAGTTACATGGCAACCGTTGTGTTGTCACCTTCTTATACATGTACGTAACATAGCAAATTTTAAGCTTAACAGATCACGTTTAGCTCCATTAGTTTAAAAACTAAAGTGAATTGATCTGTTATAAAATTTAAAGGTATAAGATTATTATCTAGGAAATCTACTATAGGATATTTATTATATATTTATCTTAAAGCGAGTTATGAGTATTTTAAAAGCGTAAATTGTTTGTACACCATAATAAATGCTCATAATTCACTTTAAAATTAAAATATAATGAAAATCCCATGAGATTTCCTAGATGATAATCTTACCTTCAAATTGTATAAGAGGTAAATTCACTTTAATTTTTAAACTAACGGAGCTAAACGTGATCTGTTAAGCTTAAAATTTACTATGTTACGTACATGTATAAGAAGGTGACAACACAACGGTTGCCACGTAATTTTAACCGGATACTATAACAAACAAATCGGTTCCCCTGCACGTGGTACCCCTTATCATCCGGCACATGGTGCCGTGGCGATATTCGTTTTTGGTTTTCCGATTTCTCCCTGTATTTGATTGCACAGTAATAAAAAAATCACATTTGCAACTAGGTAATGTTACATTCACCATGTCGAATGTCAGATTTATAATAGTTCTTTATTAGATACTCGTACATAATTTATATTTTATAAAAGTACTTATACTTAAGGCAACCAAACCACCAAAAAAGTTTAAATGTTTGTAAAAATATGTCGATAAATATCAAATCTCAAATAATAAGACAATTAATACATATTAAGGGAATGTTACAGTGACATTTGTTGTCTCCGTCTTACATGTGCGTACATAGCAAATTTTACGCTCAGCAGAACACGTTTATCTCCTGTTAGTTTAAAAATTAGAGAGAATTGACCTCTTATACAATTTAAAGGTAAGATTATTATCTAGACAATGATATAGGCTTTTTATTATGATTTAGTTTTAAAGCGAATTATGTGTATTTTAAAATTGTAAACTGTTTGAACATCTTAAAATACACATAATTCGCCATGTTACGCACTTGTAAGACGGAGACAACAAATGTTACTGTAACGGCCCATTAAGTCCTTATTAGAATGTGGTATAAAAGTTTGTAATAAATATTCGTGATTTATATTGAATATTATTTATATACTCTAGTTAGAAATAACAACGAGATAAAATACATAGTTTTCATTAATTGTCTATTGATACTATGTTTCAACATTAATTATGAAAATATATTTATTATATTGAACTTGACATATTTAAAATAATTTTCCATCATACAGTTAAATCTCAAAAAAAAAAAATAATCAATGAATAATAAAATAAACACAGTGTTCAGTTTGCTTAACTAAAACATAATTTATTAGAAATAATATTCATTTAAGATTTTAAATAAGAAACCAAAATAGTCTCCCTAATAGGTATTTATTAACAATTACTCATTATAGATTCATACACTACATCAAATAGTAAATGTGAATAACTAAGTATAACACCTATTTTAATACCGCTAGGTAGTTATTACTTTCGCGGAAGTAATACGAAAGCAATTCCCGCAGCGCCATCGGTTCAAACAGAAAAAAAAAAAGATAGTTAGGTATTACTTATTATTTCTCATAAAAAAATATTTTTAGTATGGCAGTTAATTTAATGTACTTACTACTCGGGTGATATCGTTTTATCGTGCTAAAAATGTTTAAAGATGATTTGTAATAATTATTAAGTAACGTAGTTGATAATGTCAAGACCACCAATAAAATAATTTAATGATCATCTAAATATAATGCAAACAATCAAAAATAAATCCTATAAGCATCTAAGCACCTAAGCGGCCTAAGCCAACACTTAATACAATATTGTTCGTTACTCAGGCTTAACTGCTCATGGTATTTTACATGCGCATTTAATACATTAGATCTCATACAGTCATACCTTACATACTTATATTATTTTAGACAGTTTCAAATGTATTTTTATACTTTTTAATTGGTACGATGTATAGTACAACACAATCATAAGCATATAATTAAAAATAATATACAACAATGAGCAAGGTGAACGGAAGTGATTTTCGTTCTGTCAGTGAGTAGGTAGGTAACGATATATAAAAGGATCCCGTGGTTAAGGGGACGATATTAGATAGATAAGTACTTGCTCTTGAACCAGTTGAACCAAAAAACGTCGAAAACAAAAGACGTTTAAATATATATATATTAAAAAAAAAAATTCTGATTACTATTCTTATACAAAGTATTTGAAATTCTATGGATCTCAACGCCTAATAAACTGAAAGTTCATCGTAACTAAGTAGGTATCACATTTCAACAGGTGTAACTGTAATCATCCTAATCACTAACCTGCAGTTAATACATTTATTGTAAAATTTTCTTCAACACTTTTTATTTAATAATTTTATAAATAAAAAATAAAATTATTCAAAGATATTGAAAGATATTCATAATTCATATATACCTACATACATACTATATTATAATGTTCATGGTTGTATATACTATGAACTATCAGAATTATTATATATTAATTGTTATTATAAAGTTTACCTATAGAAAGGGTCGTCTAACGTCTAACCTTATAAGTATAGAATAATAAATTATTGATATACAAAAGATTTAAATAATCTTATTCTATATTACTATACCCTCTTATTATATTATAATACAGTATTTTAAATATGTTACAAACTGTCTAAAATTAAATTGAAATATAATGTATTAATATTTAAAATTATATTTAAGATTAAGTAATTTCTATGCAAATTTTAATTCAATATGGTCAAGGCCCGAGGGTAAATTATAATAATGTCAATAATAAATCTGTTATATAAGGAATTACCTATATTATATGAAAATTTGGTTTAGATTACATTTTATTGTTACAAATAATGCAATACTAATTATTATTTTAACGTTTAAAACATAATTACGATAGGGGTAATATACTTTATTATACAAATTACAATCTGCAATGCGATCTCTTATGCCTTATATAATAAAAAATCTTTTTTAAAAAAAAACATTTAGTTACGATAAATAAGTTACTTTATAACACCTGATGCCTAGTGGAATATTTTATGAAATTATCATTATATTAATGTTATTATATCCTTTCAATATCACTAATCAAAATAATTACTCTAGTATATTATCATTATTATCTCATATCTGCAATGATATACTAAAGTGTAATCTTACATAAAAAAAACACATTACGTAGGTACACGATTATAACTGAAGTGTTGTGACTTATTGTGTTTACCTATATTAGTTAGTATTGATATACATAATAAACATTGTATATACGTTATTGTACTTTAGTACTACTTGTATTGTATTTTCATTATTATAACATAAATCATAATCTAACGCGTAATCAGGTACCTAGTCATGCGGTATTTGTGGGATTAGATATTAAAGTTTAAACCTAAAGTCAACATTTTTAGACCCTTATTTTTTTCTTGAGTTCCCATACTGACAGAAAACTCAATTAAACTTTTTTTTAACCTTATTACTCACAGAAAAAATGTAGTTTTAAATTTTTCATAATCTAAATATTGATCGGGGGCGGTTCCAATGTGTAGGCCCCCTCGAGGTAATAGCAAACATGGAATTTGATACAGAGAACAGTAATCCCTCATTCCCTCGTTATCCGAGGAAGATAGATTACTAAGTAAGTAACTGCCTTTATATATATACTGTAACTGCTGATTCACCAAGCATACTCACTATGGAATCACCACGTTTTTTTTGTAATATAATAATCATTACGTTTACTGATGTAATTAACCACATTAAAACTTTAATTATTTAATAAAGTAAATACTGATACACTCATGCTCCTAATATTTTCCATAATTTTATATTAATTCAAACTATGATTTTTAGAAATTTTAACTTTTAAGTACTTATATCTAACCCTTAAAAATAATTTTAAGTAATTGAACTTTATGATATTTAAGGATGGTCTTGTGGTAGAAAGTACAAACTTCTGCTTTTCAAATCAGAACCACCCTTCTGTTCTGTTAATTGGGTGATTTTTTTGATTTTTTTTGAAATCAAACTGATTGCTTTTTTGAGTTAGGTATTAAACTTTTTGTATTAAGGATAATTATCCATGTTTTATGTAAAAAGTAAAACCATTAAGGACTATTATCTACTCATAGTTATACTTCAACTTATACATTTAATGAACTCTGAAATAACTGCATAGATCAAATTTTGATTTAAACGCACATCAAAATATTCAAAAAAATCATTAGCTTAATAATTTAGAGTAAAAACAGTAAGTGGTTCACATTTGATAAAAATAAGTTGATATCGTCACATGATACATCAATAATTAATAAACTATGATCCTTAAGTATACCTACATAAAAATTCTAAGATTTGGATAAATGTATTAATAAAGGATAAAAATAGAGTGAGCATGCTTGGTAAATCATTGTACTGCTATCATTGTATATAAATATATAATATATTGTAATATACTAATATGACACTTATCATGGAACAGTTTTCGATAAAAATGTTGGTCTTTCGATTTCGACGAAATAAGGTTCAAGGTATACATAACATAATATACTAGGTAGCTATCTAAAGTACCTACTATTTATGTTGAGTAGGTTACCTACAACCTATATGTAACATACTAACATAAAAATCATAATACAATTATTTTGATCTGCTTTTGTTTCACTCGTGCGGTCGTGACACGTCTATCAGATGCCACATCTATATTTTATACGTGAAGTTGATAAATATTGTATATACTGTTGAAGACTCGATAAAAATAAAACCTATCTATATAATATTATAACAGCATAAAACAGCTATATTGTTACATATTATGCACCTACATACTGTTGTATACTAGATAATAGATATTCTAAATTGTGTTAAATCGAGTTTCGAAAAATTTAATTCAAAATTCAAATACGATTTGTGGTGATATTCTTAGGACTTAGAACGTGCGTACAAGCCGAGAGCTGATTTTCAGTGCCCTTCTTATTACTATAGTGTTACGAATAGTGACGTACGCGCATTCACGTACTTAATAGTTAATACTAATACATTCTATATTTATAGATATTCGGGGGAGGGGGGAGGGGGGAGGAAGGCACCAATACCTACTTAGTACATATGCATACATACTACTTGGGCAAATATTATAATACTTTAATGCAAAGCCACGTGCTTACATACCTATCGCAGTGGATAACAAACGAAAATCGTTGGTCAACAATCTGCATTATGCAGCACTATATTATTATGTTAATACTTTATACATAAACACCTAAGCTACCTATACCTACTTGACATTACCTACATATATCCTACGTCAAAGTCGATATGATCGACAACCACGCGTAGGTTTCCAAATGAAAAAAGAATGTGTCTTAATCCCTCGGCTTCTCGGGTAGAGTGCGAGAAAAAAATAAAATATTTGTACTCTGCAGAAACTGAATACGATAATCTCCTTTTAGCGTTCCCAACGTAGTATGGTCCGTTTGGCTTTTTCAATAACTTCAGTGCATATATACATATGGTTAATAGTTATAGATTCGAAACGATGTATAATTTTATTACGATATATTTATATAAATTATAAATGGAATAGAATATATTGGTACCCCAATGTTGGGCTGTACACGCACTTTATCGTGTAAGTATTCCTACGTTCTACACTGCAAATATGATAATCTATACGCACAAGTGCAAAAAAAACGCATTGAAACGACACCGGTATTTGGTTTGAACCGAACGAAGTCTTTGAATGCGAATCGCGTGACTACTATCAGTGATATTTAGCCGGATGGTACGGACCTCAACGCTGTACACATATAGGTAAACGCGTGCGATTATAAATTATATGTATATATATTATGTTCATATACCCGATTCGTACGCTGAAAAAAGCTGCTTGTCAAAAGGCAAAAGTTCGAGTTTTTATTTTTTTTTTGGTCGCTCAATGAAGGTAAAGGTCGTTTGAGAATTAGGTCGAATACCTCTGTCTGACATGACAACAATTTAACGAAAATCACTGTAAAAACATGCAACCGAAAAACAAAGATTTAATATGAGTAGGCGTACCTATCTATTGTCTATTATACATTTATACCTACCTATATAGACATTGTGTATAAATGTATAGGTAATTTATGCTTATTTACAATATGCATATACCTACAGGTTATTATAGCCGTGGTGTATAATCATTAATTACACAAATAATTTTTCATTTTACGGTTTAAAAGTTTATTCATAATTTCGTTGCAATGATTTCGTTTGTATTTGTTTGTATACAATTTTCCTGTAATATGGGAATGACAATGACCGTCGTCGTGGACCATAAAATAGTTAAAACCAACTTATTAATCCCATATAAATTTATCCATGGAACACCTAGGTTTAAACCCATCAAAACGATATGTATGCGTTGGTGTCAGTAGAGTATTCAAAACTTTTATATTTTCGGGGAAGGAAACAACATAACTTAAGTGCAAAAAATAGGCGTTTTGAGGTACCTATTTTTATAATTAAAAAAAACGATCATTATAGTGTACGAAAAATAATTTTAGACAGACTAAAGCCCTTCTCTCAAATTAAAAGGCCTCAAATCTTACTATAAATATGCAGATTTATATAGTTATAAAAATTACATGGATTATTGTGTTTATATAGTTTATAAAACGGGGACCTTATATATAGCTACCCATATATAAATAGTTTAATTCACACATATCATGAGTATATAACATTGAGACAGAAGCTATTATATTTTCCTCACAGTGACTGCCGATTGGCTCTTTAAAGTTTAAACTACCATGGTAGGAATTATGGCTGTAGTCACGATTGCAACTATCCCGTTTTACTATCATCGTGTGGCTTTAGAATATAGTAAAGTTGTAAGTACCTACCTACCTACTTTATAAAATGTATGTATTGACGACATTTTACGCTCTATGTATTATGTACCTATTATGTATGTAAAATGTAAAATATTTATTATAATGAAATAAATACAATGGTGTATGAATATGAATAAGAGCAATGCATAGATATTATAGAATGGATAGGCCATATCTGATTATCACGCGGTAACGAACATTACAATATTGAGGGATTATCACAGTTATATTTATGTATAATTATATATAGGTATATATTATAATATGCCACAATGAGTGGCAATGATAAAAATAGTATTTCTCTCTTCCCCCTTCCGGCACACTTACCTTGAATTGTTAATAACTAATATAGTTATTGACTGATTGACTATAATATTCTTTAATATTTATGGAGAAATGCCATAGCCAGGAGGGTGGGGGTGTTTGGGTGTTGAAATACTCCCCTCTCAATCGTATCGTGCAAAAAATATGTTTATTCATTGTTGGTTGTATACTTCAGATTTCTACAAAATATGTTGTCATATTATGGTTCTGATTCATATTTAATGTTATATTATGTCATTATTAAGATTATTAATGACTATACAATACAGTGTGTAAAGCCCTCCACAAGTTATATTTAAATACAAAAATAACCCCCCCCCCTCCTAAAATAACCCTGACTACAAGAAGCCACTTGAACAAAAGTATTGTATTTTTAGATTATTCTAAAAAACCGTTGTTTAAAAAAATTGCTTTAAAAAAAGGCCATAGAATCTAATCCAGTGGTCTTCAACCATTGGGTCACGTGAGCTTTAAAGTTGGGTCGCGATACGTCTTCTTTTTAAAATAAAAAATAAGTTTAATAGATGAAATAAATAAAAATACAGTTTATATAATCTATATTCTACAATATAATATTTATTATATTTTTTCGTGTGAATTCTATACATATTCAATTAATAATAATTAAATATTCTGCCTACTAAAATGTAAATTTAGATTCTGAGTGGAACGATGAATGTATTGATTTTACAATGATGTGTTTATTTTTTAATTTTTAATTTTTGTGTCTATCATCACCTTTTAGAACAGTAAAAGTGCTTGGATTTTCTTCAACAGTATCTTCGCTGATAGGAAAGTGAATCTAGTCAAAAGTAAAATTTTTCCAGTAGTTTTCAAAAGCGCCGTGAAAAACAAAAGAAAAATTAAGGAAAAATGGGAATTTTTACACAAAATTGGTTTTCGAAAAAATCGATTTTGGTTATTGGTGCAACTCTTAAACAAATGACCGCAGGTACATGAAATTTTGATTGAATGTTTAAAGTAGCATTTTCTATACACTATAACATTTTCCAGATATTTTGACTTATTTTGAGCTCTTTACGGACATTTTCAGTTTAAATTTTTTTTAAATTTTTTTTTCTATTCATATGGATAAAATTTTATTTGTTGGTTAAAAAAGCTTGAAAATTTAATATAAGGCTCCTGATATATTGTTACAATATCAGTTGAAAAATATTTAAAATACATAAGCACAATTTTTTTTTTATAGGCATTTAAAGATCGAATTTTGACAAAATGTATCAAATTTAAAATTGAATAATTATTTTGTAGTTAAAAATTTATAAAATGTTTAAATTTTATATCTAAGGATTGAAAATTTAAAACAAGATTCCACGTCATTAGTTAATTCTGTTCCCAAAAAATTTAGAAAATACATAAGTACTGTTTTTTTTTTATAGTAATTTTAAATTCAAATATGGATGAAATTCAAATAAAAAGTCTAGAATAACTATTTTAGTTACTTTGTTGTGATTGTATAATATTATTCGTGGGTACTTGAAACTTCTAAAGTACACTATTATATATCTATGATAGTATCAGGGTTTGTTGTTGATGTATAACGCATGTTATAAGTACCGAATGGATATTGTGATATGATTAATTTGGAATTTATTATAGGTCAATTTTTTTTTTAATACCATAGGTAAGTATGTATAAGACATACTATATATAGTATGTCTTATACCAGTTATACCTAGAGTGACATACCGTCTCCGATCAGAATCGTTTTTCTTATACAATGATATTATATCATTGAATTCAAATTTAATACCATCCATTATACAGTGACCCACTTGTAACCTACTGTACAGCAGAGCACCTTTTTATTTATTCAGTTATAATAGGTAGTACTACTATACAAAGCAGTTTTAGTTTTTTTTTTGTTTTTCTACAAAGCCTACGTGGGTCGCGAAAAATGTAGGCCTAAAAAGTTATAGTTGTGAGTCCAAAAAGGTTGGCGACCACTGATCTAATCCATACACCCCCCCCCCCCATTGTCCCTAGTCGCTGGGTGGTGTATGTATATTGTATAACAATCTCAATGTTTGTAGCCTACAAGTAGATAATATATTATAATACCACTACCATGCACGGTGTTCTTATATGTTTATTTAAATTATTACTTAAATTTGATCATAAACAATATATTTACCATGGGCATTAGGCGTACATCGTTGTACCTATATAACATATACGGACACGCGTTTATGGGTATGGATATTACCTATCTATTTATATTAATAATTTGACGGCATTCCGTGCTCATGCGTAATTTACCGGAAAACAATACAAGCTAAATTAATTTCTATCTCTTATTCTGTTCTAGTTTCCATACACATAGATTCAAAATCGATTTGTAGAGTTGTCAGCACTTGTCACGCAATAATATTTTTCTTGCAGACTTATCGAACGGCTGCAAATATATAGGCATAATACATACAAATATACAATACAATATTAATCCGCGTATATTATACATAGGTAATTATTACTGATATGATAATAAATAAATAATCTATACGTATAAGTGTAATATCTTTTGACGGGTTTACGTTTTCTTTTACGTACACCCACATAATACTATATATAAATTATTTGCATAGATACTATTACATATAATGATATACCCGATATAGGTAGTATTTTTCCGTGACCCGAAAAAAAAACCTTGAAAAAGTCATCGGAAACATCAATAATAGCCAACCCGTGGGGTAAATTCCTACGCGAGGTTCGTTGCCATTTTCTCACCCTTTTAATAAATATTATAATCTAATATACAACGATAAAATAATGTGATGTATATAAATTACCAATACCTGGATTGATGCTAATTAATGCATTATGTTTGTCGAATTTATTTTAAATTATTTATACAATGCACTATAGTGTATTATATTCTACCAGAAAATTGAATGCTTTAAAATGAATATAATATTAAGGAAAATTTACAAAATCTAATATTAAGGGAAATATATAAAATATAAATACAATCCATGGAGTAGTACCTATATAATTATATATTATTTTGAGTTATTACAATAAGGCACAAATGTATATTTATCAAGCGCGTGTCATTAGTGTATAGGTCCTGTCATCTCAAACTGACAAAATAATAATAGATTATAAAAGCTATTTAATTAATAAAAATATTTTCAATAATACCTATTAAAACATAATAATTTAACACTTTCATAATATAACACCAAATATTCAAAAGTTTTTATAAAATAAAATTTCATTTAAAGGTGATTTAATACATCGAAAACTTGAAAATTGGAGTTTTACAAGATCATCGATTTTTAGTTACTATACACCAACATTGAGAGTTGAGATATGCTATACATTTGTTGTTATGATTTAATTGTACTTAATATATTATAAATATTACAATACCCACTGGCCACTGCAATACTTAAATAGGTACTTTTCAGTTATCATAATATTAGATACACATACACACCTATAAATTAGGTAAATTCGGTATTGGATCTAACTAATTTATTGTCTTGAACGACAAGTCTTTCTGAAAAAAAAATAATTAATAATATAAAATTTAACAAAAGACCATTTATCGAGAAATATAATTTTCTCATTTCAAGGTACCGGATATAATAGACGCATTTCATTAAACAATGGGCGGACATCAACAAAGACAATGGACTCCGACCAAGAGACGAGGCCCGATAGCTGCTGAATTTTCAGGTCCCGGACCAGCTGCGGTAGCGTTACCAACTCTCGTCGGTGAGTCTATAATACATTAATAGGTACATTAATAAACGAGTAAACAAACCCCTTACTAGCTACATACTCTATACCACTCCACAATCTACGCAAGATCTATTCAGTCCTGCAGGACAATGGAATGGGAACAATCCATTGGCGTAACTTAAGGTGGAGCTCGGGCCCCGAGTCAGGGTACTTGTGCACCCCAAGTTTAAAATTTGACTCCCAAGAAATAAAAGACTTTTTCTAATATATTTTGATTATTTTTGTGTAAAAATTATCAATAAATACATTATACAAACATGTTGTATCATATTTATATATTGAGGAATATAATAAATAGGTGTTTCGCAATTAGTTCCCCAGGTATATGTATAGAACATAATATTATGAAATAATCTTTTTTTAAATTGGAATAAGAAATAACTCATTAGTGGCACTTATAATTATCAGTTGACGAAATAACTTTGAACACGGGATAACGACATTTTCTCTATATTTTTGGCAGGATGAAAGACTGCTTTTGAATATGAGCGGGTTTACATTGTTTCCTTTTTTATAATTATAACACTTCACGTCTTTACAATACCTATGATAAATATTATATATAATAATATAGTGTAGTTTTCTTATAACTTATAAGTTAGGTATAATATTTCAAACGATCAAATTAAGAGTTCGTTTAATTAAAGTTTAGCTTAATAAATTAAAAATAGGTATAATGCACTTAAACGGCAAAACGTATCTTTAATAGTATTATAGGTATACGTATTACTATAATTTATTAACTTGGATAAATAATTAATTTAAAAAAATAATGATAGGTAGTGCGAAAGGTGAAAAAAATAGGAAAGAAGAAGACTAATACTAAAATGATAATGCTACCTATTTATTTAATCTCATTAACTCAAAGTAATAAAATTCTCATAAATTGATTCCTCGACATGTGGTAAAAAAATGTAAGTACTTAATTTATTTAAACTTCTTTACAGGAAATTTAGTACCAGAATCCAAACGTGGACGTGCACCGGCCTTTAGTTTTGGTGCTAGGTATGTTATTTTGATTTATATTTATTTAAATATAAATCATATTTTATTAGCGCGGTTTTAGAAAATTAATAATTGTTATTTCAGACACAACGAAAAAAATGACAGCGCCGGACCGGGACCTGGTCAATATAATATCACCGGGTTGAGTGCAAAAGGTTAGATCAACGTTATAATAAATAATAATCTTAATAAACGTATACAATATTTTATTCACCACCTGCATATAATATTGTACCCCCCTGTTAATTGATAACTAATTAATTTATAACTAGGTTAGGTTACCTACCCATATTGAGTACACCACGTACTTAGGTCTTAATTAAAACATGCAAACATTCCCAAAATTGTGTCCAAAAAAATTGATATCTGAGAATTTGTTTCTAGAGTTTACATTGTACAACACTATACAATTTTTCCAAGGTGTGCATAACTTTTTATTTGCATGTTAATATAAACTTCGATAAATATGTGATGATATGTCAAATCGCAAATGGTAGGCATAGCTGATAATAATATTTGGTATCATGATTTATTATGAAAATATTATTGTATTTTATACAATTTAAACAGATTTTTGAGTTTGTCTATTGTGAGTGATGAAGCACCGATATTATTAATAAATAATAATATATTATACAATTTTGAATTTAGTAATAAGTAATAACTAATATTTAATAAATAGAAATAATAACATTTACTTGGTGATTTATTATTATCGTAAACAAGAAATATATTGTTACCTATTCGAGCATTTAGATTTTAGAGCATTTATAATTTATAAGATTTTAAATTTTTAAGGACAGACTATTCTACAATTAGGTAATTTTTCGGAAAATATCGATGATTAAAAATCGGATCTCAAATGAGTAGTTAATTAGTAGGTTACATCCCACAACTATTATAACCTATAAGTACCTATTTAAAGTTTCAATGAACGGAGTAGTGAGTAGTGGACACTGGACCAATATTTTGAGGGATATTTCTACGTCGCTCATCTAATATTTACGTACCTATAGGTATAACTATAAACTATTAACTACCAGTAGTTACTACTGTATAAGTTTAAAGTTACAACTAATTAACTACTAATTAATTACTCTATCGATATTCTAAGTACCATCTCTGAAAAATAATCTGCTTTGGAATATGAAATTAAAAATGTATTTTGTCATTTAAAACAGTAAAAACTTAAAAGAATAATAACGGTAAAACTTGGATTTTTTTCAAAAATGCTGTTTTGCAATGACCGTCGACTTATGTAAAAAAAATATTTACAAAAAAGTGAAAATTTACGACATAACGAATTAATGCTTGTTATGCCACTTGAACCGTTATAATATTATATAATTTAGTCTATAATTATATTATCCTTAATAATATGTGTTTTGTAAATTATTAGTATATTTTACTTTGCAAAATTGCCCTATCGGGAGTTAATAAACAATAAATAAATAATATGGAGTTATTGTTGTACAGGCAAAGACACACCGCCGGCGTCTACACTGCACTCGAGGCCCAAGGAGGTGAGGCCCGACAACTTCCCCGCACCGGGCGACTACAACCCGGAAAAGGCCGAGAAGGTGATCCACGAACACTCGCCGCAGTACACGTTCGGACTGAAAACGCAGGTGGACAAGCCGAACCCGAACCCGGCGCCCAACGTGTACAACATCCCGACGGTTATGGGAGCGGCCAAGGAGGGGCACTTCAAGGCAGCCCCGTCGTTCAGCATATCCGGCCGCACCAAGGAATTCCCGGACGGCCGGCTGCTCAACCCCGGCCCGGGCGCTTACAACGACGTAAGCGCTGACAGTATTAAACCGAAATCGCCGGCGTACACGGTCAGCGCCCGGTACAACATGCCCGGCGACAGTTCCCCCAGACCCGGCCCGGGCGCGTATTCTCCCGAAAAGGTTAGTGCATATCCAGTACTATGCACTAAAGCACGCAGGGGCGGCTCCCGAGGGTCTGCCCCCCCAAGGCCGTATTTCTAAAAAATTGAATATAGTTAAAAACGAAATTACAGAAAAAAAAATCGAGTTTTCTGAAAAAAAATGACTGAGACCCCCCCCTCCCACAAACAAGTCAATGGAGCAGTCCCAGAGTCCCGGTGCAAAGGTCGATGACGATTATACGCGCGTATAGGTACTTATATACTACAATTAGGCCAGCACACGTACATCCTGGGGAGGACTAAGAGAGTAGTAATGGAAAATCAGTATAAAATAATGGACCTCAAAAATGACTAATCCAGTAGGTAGTTGTATTCAACTCATAAATCAAGTTTTTATTAGACACAATGTTTCATTTGAACTAAGTAAGAAACTTCTTACTCTTAAATTACCATGTTTATCTAATAAATATATAATTACCAATTACCATAAAAATATTAAAATGGTTACTGCGACCACGATAAAATATTGCAGCCTAGAAGAACCTTATTATTCAAGACAAGTAACAATGTATTTACCATAAACTCCAAGTGTTCATTGATACACATCTGATGCACAGCACAACAATAATACAACATTTTTATAAAACATATTATACGGTTTGAATTCCTATTATTTATGTGGTTTTATATAAATAACAATTTCAATAATTGGCATATGAATTTGAGTATTTGACGGTTTATTTATTACACAATCACACATATGAATTAATATATGAAACAAATAAAACACAGACAACACGAGTCAATACTCACTACTACATACATAATATTCTTAAATTAATGTATGAAACATTTTAGGTGACAATGTTAAAATCGTCTGTACCATCCTATTCTTTTGGTATACGACATTCGCAGTATGAAGGAATAATATATGAACAAGAATAGGTCAGTGCGTACAGCATAAACACTTCAAAGTAATTTGTATAATGTATTAGCACTTTGGGCAAATTAGAAAGTCTAGTATATGCACAATTTGACTAGATATGTTTTTAAAAAATACACTTTTACTATACACAATAGAAAGCACAAATATTAAATTAATTGAATCTCACATTGGTTAGTAATTAAAAATACAGTAGTCACAAAATTAAATCTAGTTGTGTTCATGACATAATATGCAGAACTATGTGAGGGTTTATCATTAAATACATTAGGTAAAATATGACTGATTCTAGTAAAAGTTCTACTATTATGTCCATGGTCACATAATAAAAAATAAAATTATAAACGATCATGCAAAAACCAAAATATTAGTATATTAATCTGCTAAGCAAACAGCATTTTAAATGATTTAATTTCACTCATTAACACGTTATTTTCTAACATGATATGTAAAATGTAAAATCCTGTTTTTAAGATTAACTAATGTTTATCCAATATTACAGTTACAAAAAAACTTCAGCAGGTTGGTAAATTAATTCGAGCAGAGATATGCGTTAACGGAATGGGTCTTGAGAGTTATTTACACAATATTTCATAATGTCCGAGAAAACATTTTTACAATGACATTTATGTCTAAAAAAAAAAGTTATCTCTGATAAACAGTAAACGTTTGGATTTACTTATGATTATGTACAATTATTTACAACAGTATTATCTTATTATTTCAGGTTCAAGTCGATTTGTCCCAAGCACATTCATTTGGAATTAAACATTCACCGTATTCTAATTCTTTTGGAATTGGTTACTGAATGAAAATGACAACAATTTAACAAGTTAATTGATACGCCTAACAAAATATATTGCTTTCGAATACAAAGTGAAGCTACCAAGAAAAAAATTGTTTTTAAATATTATACTATGAATTTTTTTTACTGTAAAATTATTATTATTTTGAAAAACATAAAAAGTATGAAATATGAATCATTTAACTAACAAACAAAAATATGAAATACATTTAACTAACATAAAAATTGTAACTTTGAACAATTACATTAGTTATACAATATTGTCTTATTTCTGTGTTCTGTGTTTTATCTATGAAATCCTAACAATCAAAATTAACTGTTTATCATAGAATTAATATTTTACATATTTTTGAAATAGCCAGTTGTGTTTAACATTAATATATTAGGATTTTCTTTCTCAAATTCAGTAGGAGCTCGTTCCCGTTCATCATCTCCCCATTCTCCAAGTGTGTTCATAACATCAGGTTGTTGACTTAGAAATTCTTCTTCTTTTTCAGCTAAAATAAAATAGTTGGTAACATTTTTATGAAGAAGTTTAAGAAACAAAAACAACTTACTATCTCTCTTAGCAAATTTCTCAAACATATTTGAATAAACAGATTTTTCTATTTTTTTTTGTGATTTAAGTTTTTTATCACATTCTATTATTTTTGCAATAGCTGCACGATTGTTTGGTTCTTGTTGTAAGACAGCTTCAAAACTTTCTTTTGCAGCTATTAATTCATGCAAACCAACTAAAGCCTTTTAAAATAAAAAATAATCCAAGAATTTTAAGACCTTTGAATGTTACGGGGATTTTATTCAATAATAGATAAATGAAAAGAGTTTTATCACATAAATAATATTAGTGTACATATTTTACTGATAGTTACACTTCAAGTCTAAATTCTAGGAAATAGAATATTAATTTTAAAATGTAGACAATGTACATTTTGAAAATAATATATATTATTTTCACAAAAAAAATATTTTTCTTTAACACTTACAGCAAAATTACAGCATCAACAGTAAAAAAGAATTAATTAACTGTGCCAGTCTGTTAAAACAAAGCAAGCGAAAGAATGTATTGATTTTATTATGTGGTTTTTTTCTGTCTGTCATCAACATTTTGGGAAAAACGCTCAGATTTTCGAGGTCAGGTTCTTTTCTGATAGAAAAGTGAATCTAGTTGATACTTTTGGGAGGCGAAAATTGAAAATTCCAACTAGTTTTAGAAAGCATCAAGAAGAACGAAAAAAAGTGGTAGTTTTTATGCGAAACCAATTTTTGAAAAAATTAATTTTAATTTTTTGATGTAACTAAAAAACTAACAAATAATAAGTAATAATCGTAAACCATAGCGTATTATAACCATGATAATTTTTTCAAATTTTTTAAATTAGTTTTCATCTAAACATTTATAAAAGTTTTTCTTTACATAACTAACATTAGACATTTTAATAAAAGGTTTCCAATAAGATTTCTACCTCTATCAAAAAGAAAAAGTTGACTAAAAAGTCACGCTATTTATAGCTACCAGCTATTTTCAATTTATATTAATTTTGTTTTTGACTATTAAATTTGATTATTTATGTAAGTATGCTAGGCTGACACATCTCCATTCAGAATGTTTTTTTGTATATAATGACTTAACATTGAATCACAATATAACACATCTATCACAATGGCATGCTTGAAAACTACTATACAGCAGAGGAGTTGGCCAGTCCACCTTTTTTAAATTTAATTCAGTTCAGAATTCATATTTGGTTATAATGATGTATCATTGCTTTAATATTATGTGCCTAGATTTTGTACTCTGTTTGGCTTTTTTAAATAAACAATTGCAAATAATGTGAAGTATATTCACATAAAAATGTCTCTAAAAAATTAATACATACCTCCCCTTTTCTAAACATTGCTTTGACATTTGTTGGTTCAAGGTTTAATGCATTCTCACAATCATTTTTTGCTTGAGTATGTCTATGTGATTTTAAATTACATAAAGCAGAATTCAAATAGGATGTAACTGAAAGAAATTTGATTTCGTTCATTTGACTTTCATTGCCTAAAATAAAATAAATATAGGTAATTATAATTTGTTCTATAAAATAAAACATTAAATTAAAAATAAATATTTACTTGAGACATCCACTTTCAAATAGTCCACCACTTTCTTATAGAATTTAAGTGCTAGTTTATAATTATTCATTTTAAAGTAATCTGTTCCTTTTTGTTTGAAAAATGTTGCTTGTTTTATACGATCTTCTGTTGTCAATGACCAACTTTCTTCAAACTACAATATACATATATTTTTTGATATTTCATTATTAAAAATTTATAATAGGAATTATAAACATTAAATTAAATCAAAAGGAGAAATGATATAGTGGTATAGTAAAGAAGGGTTTGGGTGTTTTATTCACCCATTTTTTTTTTGTTTTGGTTGTTTTTTAATTTTTATGTGATAATAATTAAGGGTGTTTGTGGCAGTTTTTACTATTTTCCAAAATTCTAAAAAATTTGAAAATTATATTTTATACTTCAAGTTCAGCGATTCCCAAAGTGTGTTCTGCGGAATCAAAGCTTCATTGGGACAACCCAAGGGTTTCACCAGATGTATGTAAATATTGAGAAAATTATTTTATAGTTATATGGTACTACTCGCAAAAAAAAGTTCAACTATACCATAGTTACTAGTAAAATATTGGTATGAAATATTTGTTTTACAGACATTGGGGTACCACTAAACACACTTTTTTTCTAAGGGTGCTGTGGTTGAAAAAGTTTTGGAACCGCTGCCTTAATTGCTTCCATAATTATAATTATTTTCCACTTATCTACTGCTCAACACTTATTATTTTTGTTAATTTTAATTTTTTTTNNNTTTGGGGGGGGGGGTTAATATGGTGTATTTAATACAGTGGTATTACATCATCAAAAATGACTTAACAGGAAAAACTCTCAAGCCCAGTTGATATGTCGGATTTTGATATTTTTTTTTTATCTGGAAGATTAGAACTTGTTACAGGTTGGATTACAGCAGAAATTTTATATTACTTTAAATAGTGCTAAAAAAATACGTTTGAAAATAACAAATATTGTGCATTATTCAAATGCATATTTTAACATCCATAATTATAATTTTGAAAATTGGGCTTTGATCCAACATGCAAAATGTTCTCCTTATAAATGGAAAAAAAAATCTGAGGAAAATGTACATATACAGCGGCGTAATATGGTCATACTTGTGGAGGTGGAAATTGAAACATTTACCTCATCCCTACCTACAAAAAAAAAAAATGTTGTTTTATATCTTAAAAATCTCTCAGTAAAACCATTGTGATCTGTAAAATGTAAGAAGTACATAAATGTACATATTAAAACTATGTCAAATTAAAACTATATTTTAACTACATAAACTATACATATATGGGCATATTAAAATAAATAATTACATACTATTTCATAAAGTTTTAACATTTACAATAGATTAATGGAATACGTAAAATACTCAAAATTGCAAACACTTTAAAAGGTTATAAAGTTGAAACTAAGTCTCACTGACAAATTTTGATTGCACCACTATACCTAACTTGTTGAAATATATAGGTTTTCCAAAAAAATTCCCAAAATTTGTCAGAGAGTTAATTGCATTGTTATGCCGTATCTATTTCAATGATATTATATTAGAGCAATATTGCATTAGGGATTAATGTTTAATAGTTATTATAAAGTAATATTAAATCTTAGTTATGCACTTATGTACAGCTTCCATAGGGAATTCGGGTTTATGTGTAGTTTCTATAAAATGTACTATATTAGTACCTATGGATAATAATATTTATAGTTAATTAAGTACTTAAATATGGTTAACCAGTTTAAAAAAAAAAGACATCCAAATCCCCCCTCTATATAATTACGCCACTGTACCATCATTCGATTTAATGACAATATTTGTATTCAAATTAAAATCTCATAGATAAAAATTAAAAATCAATAGAATTATTTAATAATTTCTAACCTTTTCAAAAAAGTTAAGTTTGATGACATACACTTCATTGAAATCATCTTCTCCATATTCCAAAAATGTATGTTTTCCATGAATAAACAATCTTGATTTCTCTTTTGTCTTAAATTTAGTTAATGCTATCTCTATACCAGGACAAACATCAAAGTCTTTGCCTTCTCCTAATCTAAACTCTATATCTCTTTCTTCAATAACACTACCATTTTTTTCTTTTTCTAAATGAATATTAACTAACGAAACACTGCTAGGTGTAGCATGGTCCACTCCATATTCTAATATTTGTCTTGTAATACTTTTATCTTTCCGGCGACTGATATCTTCCCATGTCCATTTGAGTAAGTGTATTTCAAATGTAAGCCACGTGTTAGGGGGGATGATTTGTTCAAAACCATCTATCCCATAACCATAATCTGGATGGCATTGAAATTTTGATCTTTCATCACAAGTCATTGAAGACACAGCCAAGTCAAAACCTTTTATAGTCATATCTAAAATGAGAAAAATAAACAATTTTTATAAACGCAGAATACTTTAACCAAATTATTCCTACCTTTTCCTATTGTAAACTGAAATGGTTCATCATTAGTTTTGTCGAAAACAGTGCCATCAGAAAGTGAACCAGTGTAATGAACATAAGCCTTACACCCTTTATGTGGCTTATCCGTTCCATTGCCATGTATTAGTATCTCTTTCAAAACTCCACCATCTAAATTATGCGTGATGTCCATTTTTGAGCAATGCTTATTTAGTATTTACCGATATAATTTTAATAAAGATGTTAAATAATTGTTGTAAGCACAAAGCATGTAACAATTGCGTGCGTAAGGGTACAGCAGAATATGCTTTCATTTAGTAAACGAACGAGCTTTGGAAATTTAAATTGATAGAATTGTAAGTATTGGGATAAGTAATGGAGATGGTACAATTTAATGTTTATACTAACTTTACCAAATCCAGTAATAAGTCATTCGTTATATGTTTTAAGACTGAGGTAGAATCTTATACATTTTAATGTAATTAAAACTATTTTGTTACATGGAGAAAATAAATATTTAATTAATATTTTTTACATCAGTTATAAAACTTATATTTTAAGTTATAGCTTATTGTGGGTTTGAGTAAAATATAAATTATTCAATAAATTAATTTCAAAAATATTAAATCTTTAGGGTGTTTGTCCCTGACAAATAATTCACAGTTCTTCCAAGAGGTTGATGAAAATGTTCACTTCACCTGATCTGAAACTTAACACAAGTCCATAGAGTCCAGTGTAAGGTATATATAATAAAAATAATAAAAATATACCTATTAAATAATGTACACGGTGAAGGTGTAACAAATAATAATCATATTACAAATACATAGTAATATCAAAGATCAGTTGTAAGATTATGATCCAAAGGTTTGATTTAGAGCATAACAATGATGAAGTTCATTTGCTTGTAATGTTATTTTTATTTTAATTGCAGATGTTTTTAATACGATAATTTAAATTTTTATTAGATGTCAAATTTAATTGATAGAGTTGAGAATAACAAAAAAAATAGATTAATGCAGAGTTGAAAATTTAAAATTAACGAAAAAATTGAACTTAAATTAGTTAAATTCGTATTTTACAGAATCGTACACTATCAGACTATCTATTTTAATTTCTTACATTATCCAGTATTCAGTAATATTATGATCAAATATAATCGAAACAATATAACAGCTATAATAATTATAATATTATGTTTTTTATTATCACTTACTTATTATCAAACATAATATTATAACGAGTTATGGTTCAATGTGTCGACGGTGTGGCCAACTTAAGCTTCGACTGACCATCTATCTGCAACTAACGGGCTCTCCTGTAGTTGTCATATGGGTTTTTTTTAATCGAATTTCATCCTCTGAGCACGATTGTTGCTAAATATATATATAAATACACACCTAAGTTCTAACATAATATTAAATATTTTATTGCACATAGCCAGTAGCCACATAGGTACCCTGGTACCCATATTACATGTAATATCTGTTTATTGTATTGTGCTATACTAAATGTTTTTGTTTTGTGTTTTATTTCGTGTTTACGTTCAATAATTATTAATTTTACTGTTAATCGAATCTTTTTAATATTTTTCTCATTCTCCGTTCGGTCGGATCAGTATTTTCGTTGATGTGCGCAGCGCACGTCGGTTTCGTGGACATATTAATTCACATCGTTACAATATTATTATCGTCAATGTTACTCGCGAGAACTCGTCTTTGACACATCAGCGACGACGTCAACAACAACAACAACAACAACAATAATAACATATTAATATTATTGTTGTTATTATATCATCGTCGAGGGACGCGATGCACGTCCGCGGAAAACACCCGCATGACGTGCCTGTCGGTACGCCGCTCGGTCGTTTTTCCACGGAATAAAACCGTATCGCTTATTAGGAAATAATCTTCGCTGCAGTCGTGGACCACAACAACGATCTATCCGACGGACCGACATCACACCGAGGAAAGATCGTCTTCCTGGTCCGACGGAAATGCATGAACGCTAATCGTATTTTGGATAAAAGTGAGTTTCCCGGACCTCGTATCAATGGGGATGATAAGGGCACGGCCACGACTTTGGACGGTTAACCTCCCCTCGTGCCGCGGACGACCGTAAAACGATAATGACTAATCATTAACAATAATAATATTATAAAAATTATAACGATGACCATCAAAGGCGGACGTCCTTCGCGAAACTAGAACGCGACGTTTGCCATTTTCTAAATATGCAATTTTACTGAATACAGTGAGACGAGGGGATAACTTGCCGCTGGTCGTTTTCAAACGGAGAACGAGTAGAACGATTTTCCCGTGCGAGTGTGTGACATTATTATTCTTGTGTCGCATTCCGTACCAGATGTTTAATAATATTATATTGCGAGTTCTCTGTAGTGTTGTCGACAAGGTTGTCTAGTGCAACGTGATAGTGTGTGCCTGCAGCCATTAGATTCAATGACTGCACAATTTTATTCTCTCTTTTCCAGTCGTGGTATAATGTTATTTGTTGGTCCAAAAACATCATGCAACATCACGTACGGCATTATTGTTGTTTCGTTACATATATTTTTATGATAAATGTTTAGAATGTCTATCCTTTTACAATAGATAGATTAAATAGAGTTAATTTATTCCGTGATTTTACTATCAGTTGTGTATGTGATAAAAAAAAAAAATAATAATAATATTTAGTATACCTATGCCCTATTGCTACTATAATATATCATTAATATCCAATCAATTAATTGCATGCGCACCAATGTCAAATTAAATTTCGATATGGATACCCAGAGCCGTGTAGGTAATCAATATTATTATATATTATTACTTTATACTTAGAAGGAAGTCAGAACATCATAGCCACGAATGATGTTAAAAATAACTATTAACTACGAGGTTTTGAGGTTCACCGCGAATTGCAAAGTCTTTATCTATACTAGGTACCTTCCTATTTCCGACGATGATTATACGTAATAACTTTATAATAACGTAATATAAACAGAACATTTTGCTTTGACCTTTGACCGTCCAGTGTTATTTAAACGTTTATAGTGCGGTTAAGCGGTGGACAAATATTGAATTGAATTTCATGTTATTCGATAGTGTGTTATGAATAATAGATTAACAATTAGTAGGTTCCTACTTCCTATGGTATTCAATTTGAATAAATTTAAACATTTAAATAGTTTTAAACTTCCAGCGGTTATCAAGTCCATTGATAAAATGTCAGTTAAATAGGTACAAAATATATTGATACTACGTATAAGTTTTAAATAACAATTTTTTTTTCTTATGGAAATTACAAATTTAATTTTACATAACATTCTGATTTGATGTGAATTATACTTAAATGAATTTAATTAAACTGTATCTACTGTACTCTGTTCATTGTGAATAGTTCTATAAATATCCAAAATTAAACCTAAATAAAAAACCTTCTTTTGATAAAGGTAATAATCTTGTATTACTATTATTATCAGTATGAAAATATTTACATATTTAACACTTTAACACACTTAGTTTTATTATAGATCAGTGGCGTAGCTCAGATCGGGGGGCTGATCAACTTTTACACTTTTATACACTAAATACGTACTAGCACAGATAGATAGCTGAAAAGTGTTAATACTTATAGGCAAATTTTTAAATATTTTAAATATAATGCAAGACTTTTTGAGTGATTATAATAGACCATAAAAATAATTTTTAAATTTTCTTAACATTTCGGGAGGGGGGAGGCTGCAGCCCCCTCAGCCCTTCCTCTGGCTATGCCACTGTTAGACTAGATATTTAATTATTTAGTATTTTTAGATCTATCAAGATTAGATTAAATATGAGGTTGCTAACATTATAGTATTATACCATTACGATGTTCGGTAGTTCTGTTCATAAAATATGTATAATGTATATTGCAGTGGCGTATTTAGGTTTTTGTCTATGGGGGAGGGATATGACGTTATTCAGTAACCCTGCCTTTAAAGTTAGAGGCCTTAAGTTAGGAATCTGAAAACTTTTGCATATTATATGCAGCCTATTGTGGAGGGGGATTAACCCCCCCTCAAATACGTCACTGGTCTATTGTATAATATATAACACTTTAAATCAAATTGTCAACCGAACTGATCTCAGGATTCATCTAGGTATCTACAATGATTTATCCTTATTATAAAATAAAAAAGGATATAAATTGAATGATGTAAAATAAATATTTGACATTAAATTTATTCAGTCTTATATTCTCTTTAAATGCTATCATTTAAATTTAAATAAAATAGATTTTACATTTTAGTTAAAGTTATAATAATTAATAACACAGTTTATATTATTTTAGATGGAGTTATCTGATTCGTCTGGTAGTTCATCAACTGTGACTCAGTCTATGTGTCATGTACGAGCCTCTGAGTTGTATCCAAAGAGAGATTTGGAGACCGATGAGAGTCCTCCAACCTTAGAACCACCATTGGTGCCTTTTGCTCCTTTAGCCGGTGAATTTGTTGAATACTTAGGTCGCGGTGCCAATAATACTGTGTTAGCCCTATCCAATTATCGTTTTTATCTAAAAGTATCTGATGAAGGGTCAAAACGAAGAAAAGGTTTTCAAGACAGCAACATACCATTGGGCCTAATTGAAATGATTGAAATAAAAGATCTATTTTACATAATAATTAGTTGCAAAGATTCTCGGACATGCAGGTAAGCATTCACTATGCTTAAATTATTTTCTAAGTAAATACAAAAATAAATCAGTCAAATCTACAATGAAACAATTTAACTTTAGAAATTATTATAAAACCAAAAAATACTTTTTATAATGAATTAGGTTTGTTATTTTTGTACCTAAAATATATGTGCCTATATTAATTTAATTAATTTAATATTTTAAACATCTCGCTAGTAACTTTTAATCTATCTGAAATTCTAACGTTTTTGTATATTTTTAATTATTTCTGTAGCTTAGGCATTCCTTGTATAACTTTTTATTATTGTTACCAAATAAAATTTATAATATTATATAACTATTAATTCTTAAAAAACAACTTTATTGTAATAGAGATTAAATATTATATCCTCCTCCATCCCAAAAATATTGTTTTCTTTTATAATAAATTCTATAAAGTATTGAGTGAAATATTTTGAACAAATAAAAATAAAAGTATATAGAGACATAATAATATAATAAACAAAAAAGTAATGAAATTAAAACAAAACCTTTAGCTTATATTTGTATGACAGTTATAGACTATAGTGTTAAAGTATTAATTTTAATATACATTAACCTTGGTTTATATTTCCATTTCATTAAATTTATATCAACACTTCTAAGGGTTTCTTTTCAGGTAGGAGCTTAATTTCTCTAATTTAAATATATGTCTATATATACATACATATTATATTAATATTACAAGTTTGACACAATTTATTTAAAATGTACATTTATTAAACGCCCCTAAACCCAAAATAGTCAACATTCTTAGAATAATATTATGGTTAAAATATTTTTTGTTAGGTTTAAAAGATACAGCTGCTGTTAGATAATTTTATAAAAATTTAAAGATAATGTACCTTTGATTATTTCACTTTGTAATCTATTTATAATTCCTTATATAAAATTCCGGAGTTGTAATACAACTCCGGAAATTGTAGCTAATAAAAATATTTAAGTATATTTTTATCAAACTGATATAAGATAGTATATTTTGTTAATATAGGTGTACTTTTACTACTAATGATTTATGTTTGGAGTGGTATAAGCGATTGACCAGAGTAATAGTATCACCAAAAAACGTTCAAGATGTTTTTGCGTTTGCATTTCATGCTTGGGCCATTGAGGATCAATGCAATGAAGACATTTCTTCAAACTTAGGGCATGATGGTGATGATGATTATTTTATGAAAGAGGTAAAATAATTTAACGACAATTGGTATTAAACTAAATGCTTTAAACTTAACATTTTTAATATCACTATGCAGATTGAAAGACTAAATATAAGTGTTCTAAGTGATAACTCTAAATGGCGTATTTCTAAAGTAAATTGGGACTATAAATTATGTGCCTCTTATCCAAATCGATTATTGGTTCCTTCTTGTATTACTGATCAAACTTTGGAAGTTGCAGCCAAATTTCGTAGTTCCAAACGAGTTCCAGTAATTGTATGGAGGTAAATTATAAATTTAGTCAATATTTATATATAAATTCTAATTGCATTTTTGTGACTTAAAATAAAATAAGACATAAGGGTAATGGAGCTATTTTAGCAAGATGTTCACAACCTGAAGTGGGTTGGTTGGGATGGAGATCGTCAGAGGATGAAGACTTACTGAAAGCAATTGCTGAATCTTGCCAAAATAAATCTAAAAAATCCAAAGTAAATACAAAAATAACCTTAATAAAATAAATGTCTTTATATGTGATTAATAATCCTTCTTTATAATTTTATTAGAAATTAGTTGTAATTGATGCACGATCATATCCATCAGCTGTTGCGAATCGAGCTCGAGGTGGAGGATGTGAATGTCCCGAATATTATCCTGGATGTGAAATTCGGTTCATGAATTTGGCAAATATTCATGCGGTCAGAAAAAGTTATCACTTACTTCGTCAACTGTGTGCTTCGCCTCCTGATCTTCCAAAGTATGTTCTTTCCAAATAATTTAATATAAATTTATTCTTCTTATTTCTAATAATTTATTAAATATTTAATTTAGCTGGTACAGTTTACTGGAAAACACCCGATGGTTACATAATATAAGTGGACTTCTTCATGCTGCTAACACAGTTGCAGCAAATATTGAACTTGAAATGCAACCAGTCCTTGTGCACTGTTCAGATGGATGGGATCGTACTCCTCAAATTGTCTCTTTGGCTGAACTAATGTTGGATTCGTATTATCGAACAATTGATGGTTTTCGAGTTTTATGCCAAAGAGAATGGTTAGATTTTGGACATAAATTCGCTGATCGTGGTCAAGGTGAAGATCCGAATGAACGATGTCCAGTATTTATTCAATGGTTGGACTGCGTGCATAATGTGATGTCACAGTATCCTTGTGCTTTTGAATTTTCCAAAACATACTTAGTCAAATTAGCACAACACACATATTCAAATCTTTTCGGTACATTTTTGTGCAATAGTGGGGCCGAAAGAAAACGCACAGGGATAGGTACTGCTACATTTTCTGTTTGGAAACATTTGGCTGCATCTGCTGAGTGTAAAAATCATTTATATTCATCTCAACAAGACAATGTAATAATATTGGTATATTTATAAAATTTTCTTTTAAAATAATATAATTTTATTAAATTTTAGGTTTTATGGATTAGTTGTAATGTAAGAGATATGAATCTTTGGAGGGATTTATATGTTGGACCATTTACTGATGGACCTCAACTAACCAAAACTACTGAAATATGTAATTCTATGTAAGTAATTTTATGGTCTAATACCTACATAATATTTGAATAAATATTTATTATTAAACAGTTGATAAATATGTGTACATTGAATAATGTTGGTGTGTGTCCTCTTAAGAACTTATTTAATTTAAATCTTAGTGTTTATTAGCTTTGTACTTATATATTTATTAATTTTAGATTGGGAATGGAAGGTGAAGGCATAATCGATCCAATAATAAGAATTGATCAGCCTGTTGTTATAAATAGTGAAGGTCCGTGCATGGAGTTTCCAAAACACGAAGATACAATATCTTTAG
Source organism: Macrosiphum rosae (assembly GCA_016617965.1). Lineage (NCBI taxonomy): Eukaryota > Metazoa > Arthropoda > Insecta > Hemiptera > Aphididae > Macrosiphum > Macrosiphum rosae. The sequence goes on from WHPZ01580638.1 coordinate 37,524, forward strand.
ATGACAGAGATGATAAATCTTCAGACACAAATTCTAGTTCATTGTCAAGTATTATTGCCGAGGAAAATGGTATAGGTAAACAATTAAAAGGTTCCTTAACATTTAACAATAAATAGCAAAGGTGGGGNGGGGGGGGGGGGGCATGAATTAGTTAAACATTTTTTTTTTACTTTTTAATTTAGTAGTTAGTTAGTTTTTCTAATCAATTTATGAACTCAACTAGTTGAATTGACGGTTGAAATAACTTTGCTTTCTTCAGTTGATTTTTATTTAGATTGAAATAATCCATCATTAAAGTTTTGAAATTGGCCGTTTTTATGGTTTTTTATGTAAATATTAATATTAAAATAAAAATATTCCAATACTATAATAATATAAACATTTCTGTTATTTTTCTGGGTTTTTTGTATATTATAGTTAATTTTAGTAGAAAAGAGACATAATATTATATGATATTAAAATTGCAATTTGATATAAATTAATTAATATTTGTTAAATTATTGATTGAGATGTGTATAGTTTAAATATCTAAGATGACGTTTCCCAATTATGATTTGTTGTCTCTATCCTACACACGTACGAGTGTACGACATAGCAAATTTTCATTTACTAGTTTCAATAGTGTGCTGTTAATTTTGATGTTAGAATGAATTAACCTATTATCAGACTTTTAGAAGCATTATCTATTTGTGCTTAAGTGTCTGCTTTTATTCAATGTTTAAATTTTCAAAATAGATATGATCATTTTTAATTTATTCTATTTCACATACCCATTTCTTGGAAATTATAATATTGCAAAGTAGCATCATGTTTAAACACAGGTCATGTTTTTACCTAAAAGTTTGCACATAGGTTAATAATTCACTCTTATATCAAAACTAACAGCACATTATTGAAACTAGTGAACAAACATTGGCTATGTCATACTTCAGTTAGAGGGAGACCCCAAATGCATGGGTGACACTCTTAGTAATAATGTATAGTAAAATAGGTATATGTTCTGTACATTATAGGAAATTAGAAAGAAGTCACTCTTTATTTGATACACATTACAAATTAATTAAAGTAGGTTAACTTTTTTTAAACAAAGTTAGATAATATTTGTTTCCTTTTTAACTTTTAACTTAACTTGAATTAATTATTTTCATTAACTTGCCCACATTTGATTAATACTAAATACTAAATAGTAATGTATTATATTTTATTAAGTGTATTTTGCTAAAATAACACTATTTAGTATTTAATATTCATGTGATTGTATTTTATGATGTAGAACGAAATTCAAGTTCAACTAATTGTATCTTAAACACTGTTGATGGACTGTTACCACTTGTAGATGACGTACAAAATAGACTTCGGCAGTTGAATTTAGAGCATAAGGTAAACATATTCATAAATTATAAAAGTTAACCATTTGTATTAGTTATCATTAAAATGTTTGGTTTTAGACGAGAGAAGCAGCACTTCAAAATGAATTACATGTCACTCGGCTAGTACTGTTGCGGCAAGCAAGCCATCGTTGTATTGAAGCAACAACTACGCCTGATGTGAATGGTCTATCACTAGCAGAGAAAACTGACGATGATGTGCGTAGTTCATTTAAAATTTAAAAGTATCAGCAACCTTATTTGGTACACTGATATATTTATCTAGTCATGTATTAGAATGAGGGTGGAGTAATTTTTTGAAGGTATCCGTGTGTAGCAGCACAGGAGGAGAGACGACATTGTCGTGGGAACCTGTGGAGTCGTTCGATGCTCAGCCAACTCTGTGGGTACCGGATCACGCAGTTACCCAGTGTATGTCGTGCGACAACAAGTTCTGGCTGGGAAGACGGAAGCATCACTGTAGGCGAGTAAAATATATTGTTTTTTAAAATATATTTTATAGTTTTATTGGTTTGCATCAATGTTATATCTTTTTTCTATTTATTTATTATTATTAGAAGTTGCGGCAAAATATTCTGCGCAGACTGTTCGCGAAATCTGGTTCCGCTGCCAGCTGAACAACTCTATGAACCTGTAAGAGTGTGCGAGCCATGTTTCTCTATTGGAGCTCTAAGAAGCACTAGCACTTCAACTACCACATGTAAGCAAGCTGTTGCAGATGATCAAAAAAATGTTAACATAACTTTACAACCGGCACCATCAAATTAAACTAAACTAAGTTATAGGTGAAAGTTGATAAATTTACACACAACATGGAACATTGTGTTCTGTATGAATTGTACGGAATCATTTTTGTAATAAGTGTTATGTTTTCTATTACAATACGGAGTTGAGACGTGTTCAACAAAATTATTATTATTTTTTGTTTACTTTTCCTTGTTATTATCTAAAACTTATTGGTCCACTGACTATTAATTACCCAAATGAGTAGTGAACATCTTTATATGTATAATATATAAGAATGATTTTAAGGTGTAGGCTTCTTTTTTAGTGGCTATTAACTTTTATTATGGTTACCCCACAAGCTGGACTATGTTTTGTGCACTTACAAGTAATATTTTAACTATATCTGTTATGTTTCATCATTTTATATATTATATTATATTATTGTAATAAAAATAAAAATTTAACAATTTTCGGAAGTTTATTTACTGTTATATAGTAATAAATATAACCATTACATATCCTTTACTGATTTGACTTCTTCTGATGTAAATCAAACTGTTGGTACTTTTTGTTATTGTTGTAATTCACATATAATAATATGTAGTTAATGTAATTTGTATATAAGTTATTTAATTGAATAAAATAAAATACAAAATGAAAAAAAAATAATAACATTTGTTTAATATAATATGCATATATATATAATATATATGTTCACATGTATGTGTAACGTAAAGAAAACATTTACTCACTGAGCACTAAGAAAACAATGGAAATGAGTTTGTCAAAAACTATAAGTATATATTATAATTACAATAGTTTATTTTTTCATACATATCTCCGCTGAAGCGGTTCAATTTTTTTTTTTTTAACTCTAGTAATACAAAGACTTATCAAACTTACATTTCATATACAACTTCTAACATCACAGACAAATGGTACATAAGAAAATATTTCTTTGTACTTATATACACGTTGTTTTCTAAAGATATAATAATGAATTTTTGTACACAAGAGGTTCATAATCTTAAAGAAATTATAATGTATTATATAAAATAAGTATGTGTTTCAAGTTCATTAGAATAAAATTACAATTTTTCAAAAATTAATAGTTAATTTTTTGTTTAAACATGCAAAAAGAAAAATAAAAACGTTTCTGAATTGCTCTGAGGAAATAATATTAAAGAGAGGTCAGTGGAAAAACACTGAACTTAAAATAAATTAAGAACCCCATAATAAAACAAAAGGAAAAGAAAGAAAATATTGAGACTTTGAGAAGGGCCCTATATATATTTAAAAGGAATAACAATTTTTTTTTTTGTAGTTTTTACAATTTTTACACAAAATTGTAGAAGTCGCCACAATTTTTACTAATTAAGAGCGACCACCAACCTGGAACTTTTCGATATCCTCGACACTGAGCATGTTGATATTCTGCGACATAGCAGGCATGTTTGGCAAACGGCCAGCACGGGCTTGTGCCAACAGTTCTGGAGAAAACCAACGTGCAAGCTGATTGCTGACAGGAGATTGTACCCGGTTCATGCGAGATTTATCCGCAGAACCATAGTTTATACCTTTTTAAAATAATCAAACAAACAGTATATTATGTTAATACCTATTACATATTGATAACTAATTGATTATAATCTATGAACTAACAATTTTTTTAACTTTCATCCTAATAAGAATGTATTTCATTTTTAGTTATTGTAAAAGTGTAAACCATGTTCAATTTAAAGATAAATTAATAAAAAGAAAACTTACTGCGACCATTCATATTATTGGTTTGCTGCTGCTGCTGTTGTTGTTGTTGTTGTTGAGCTCCGTGATACCTGGGATAATTACCACTCAGTATTTGCTGGATAGTTGTATTAACCGGCCGTTGTTGTTGTTGCTGCTGCTGCTGTTGTTGTTGCTGCTGCTGCATAAACTGTTGTTGCTGGATTTGTTGTTGTAGAGTGTTTATTTGATGCTGAAGTGCATGCTGGGTAACTAAACAACAGTTTGAAAATGTACACATTAATAAACAATAGCAGGAAAAAGGTATTGTTATATCTAACCAGATCTTTCGTCAGGTATATTATGGTGTTTGTCTACCAAAGGTTCTGAGGTTGAAGTCATTTTACGTAACACAGACGTTGGAGTAAGGCCAATTCTTGGTTGAGATTGTGATTGAGATGAGCCCAAATCCATAGAACCTTCTCCACCATATGATACATTATGAACCTAATTAAAATAAATGCATTAATAGTTAATACATTTAAACTATAATTTTTTCTTTCTATAAGCCACACATACATTTTCCATTCTTTTGTGAGTTTGATCGAGCAATTGTCTTTTAAGCATTTGGCTTTGATATAATGCAGCTTGTTGTTGTTGTTGGTAAACTAAATCCTGTTGGTTAGCCATTCTTTGGGCATCTAAAATTATATATTAATAATTTTTAATATAAAATATATTTTTTTAATAGTATCATATTTGTAATAAACACGTACTGCTTGAATGTTGAAATACTTTCATTAGACAAATAAGAGTTTCACGATAACGAGACTGATTAGTACTAGTCTTTTTCCATTGCTCTACCAAATGATGTAGCATTACTTCACCACGTTTTATTCCTATTGAAAAAAATTTATGTTAACATATTTTTAATTTATATTTTATATATAATATATATATTATACCCATAAGCATTTCTTGTGCTTCGCGGCTTTGCAATATATCTTTGGTTGGTGTGTAAAAGTTGACCATATTTTGAAGTTCCACAGGAAGTTTGAACATATTTTGCTTAGACTGTTGTTGTTGAGCAGCCATTGCTTTTGCAACCATATTTTCATGTTGCTTTTGAATCTAAATTAACAATAGATAATAAAAGATACTAATGAGGAATATTATTCTATTTACAATTTATAAAAATTTAATTTTATAAAAATAATTAAATATGATATTATGACTTATTACATAAGTTAAAAAATGAGATACATAAGCAGATAACATTTCTTATTAAAATATATCAATATAAATATTTTCAAAACTGTTTAAGAGGACGTGGCACCCAGATGTATTGTTTCTGTCTTACAAGTGCGTAACATCAAATTTTACATTCAGCAGATCACGTTTAGCTCCGTTAGTTAAAAAATTAGATTGAATTGACCTCTTAAAAAGATTTAAAGGTAAGATTATAATGTGGGCGGCAATCTCATAGGCTTTTTATTATATTTTAATTATAAGCGAATATTGTAAATTGTTTCTACATCTTAAAATATTTATAATTTGCTTTAAAATAAAAATATAATAAAAAGCCATTGAGATTGCCTAGATAATCTTACCTTTAAATTTTATAAGAAGTCAATTTTGAACTAACAGAACTAAATGTGATCTGCTAAGCGTAAAACTTGCTATATTACGCACTTGTAAGACGAAGACAACAACACATGAGTGTGCACGAGCTCTTAAGATGAGCACATATGAATATAATCAACAAGTAATAAACTTACATTTCAGAACTAAAAATGGATGTGTTAAATTTAATTTCAATGATAAATCATTGTGTACAAAAAAATTTTCTGATAGATAGCTATAGTTTTAGGGACATTTTATTACTTTATATTATATTCATATTGCTATTAGTAATATGGAACAAGTTTCGCCAAAAAAAACAAGGTACATAATATATTATACAACCTACATAATAAGTTATAAGTAAATGTCTATCGTGTACAGAGAATGATAATTAAGTAATAGTGGAAAATTTGCAGTTTCTAAAATTAATAATTTTGAAAAATAACAAAAATTGTTTAAGGGGTATGAATAGTATTGAAAAAATCTATGAAAATGTACTTTTGGATTTCCAATAATATGGTTTATTGAGCGGTTTGAGAGTAAAAACACCTATTACCAATATTGTAGAAGAGAAGTTTATCTGTGCCTGTAGAGAAGTCAATTTTTAATATTTGTAATTAATAAACTCGATAATTCAAATTCAAAAAGTAAAATATCACAAGTTTTAGAGTTAAATATTGGACATTGAAAATAAAATATAGAAAATTGGTTCCTATACAAGCCTAGGTAAACTTCTTCTTTTCAATTTGTATAATAGGTGTTCATACTGTAATGTCACTCAGTAAGCTATATTATTGGAAATACGAAACTAAGTTTCAGTGTTTCACTAAAATTCACATTTGTAATTAGAGTGTAAAATGTTGCGTTACTGACATGTGTGTGCACGTGCGGGTGTGCTCCACTATTTATTTTATACACAGTCACTCACACTAATTACTACTTACTACACACACATTTACACGACCCAAATGCACATAAATAGAAAATTGCCTATATTGAACTCCTTAGAAACGGTTGGTATGCATACCCCTTAAGGATTAACTGTTATTATACCTGTATTATTGAATTTACAATGTTATCATAATTTAAACTTACTCTTATTAAATTTTTTTATGATGGTTTATGCTAATTTTTTTTTAACTTAAATAAAAACCTAAAAAAATCTTGTATTAAATTTTAGGTATTGAAATTACAAATAATTGATATATTATACATTATGTTTATGATGAACAGAATTTTGTACAAATTATGACTATAATTATAATCTTTAATATTTTTTAGTTGCAGAAAGATATTATGAGAAACCTTGTATAATTTCAAGATTATTCACAACTCACATAATAATTGAAATACATTAATTTTAAAAAAATTTCAAAATTTCAAATATCAATAAAAAAAAATCCAAAATATTTTGAAAATTATATCATATTTATAAAATTATAATATGGTGAAACGTTCAGATTCAAGTACCAACTAGATTCTATTTGCTTCAAGAAACCATTATCAAAGTTGAATATTGAAGCGTTTTAGTTTTAACTGCTCTAAAATGTGATGATTAACACAGAAAAAGAATAAAAACACACATCATAGCGAAATAAATACGTTTCATCTTTGCTCAGCTCACAATCTAAAATAATGGTTTGAAGATGTTGGGTAGACTTACCAATTGTATGTTTCGGAAAGTAAAAATGGTTTATTTTGTTTATGCTTAACTTACTAATGTTTAAAAAAATTATAGAATGGTAAATATTTTTATATTAGATACTTCTAAGCAATAAAATATTTAATTTTATGATTAAATACCTGTTGTGCTTCCATGAGCTTCATAACAAGATCATTAGGAACTTGCATACTTGGTTGTTGACTGCGATAATTATTCGAAGAACTATACTGACCTATAAAAATATTTATACCAGAAATAAGTTTTAAAAAAAAAAATTAATTGAAATTTCAAATTATTAATAAGTTATGTAAAATTGATTATCCATTTAAGGTAAGTATAATTTATTTTATGTTGAGTCCTAGGACTATATAAATATGAAAATATGTAATCATTTATATTAATACATATTTATTTGAGCGCTTATTAATCAAGTATTTCAATAGGACCAAACCATTTACAATTGTATGATGTAAAAGATATTTTTTTAAGTAAAAATACATACCGGCAGGGTTTTGACCTTGGTTTACCATATAGTTTTGTGGTCCTTGAGCATTATTTAGCATCTGTAATATAATTTTATCATTTATTAGTACAATTATGTTTACTGATAAGTGATAATAATTATTCCTAGTTCTACAAAAATAAAATGTAATACCTGCAATATGGAATAGTTTTGAGAGCTATTTGTTATGTGTCCATCATTATTAGAGTTTTCGTGCTCATTTTGAGACATCTAAATATTGAATCATTCAAAGTTTAAAAATATTGGTACTGTTTTCAACTATATACACTTACTTTCATATTTTGCAGTTTTTTTAGTTTCATTTCTTCGTGGAATTGAATATTGTTAAGCGGCGGTGAATAACCATTTTGTTGTCCACTAGACATACGCAATCTAGATTCAATTTCTTCAAGACTTTGAACTTTACCATTAACCTCTAATAATACATATAAAAAATAATATTAATAATAGTTGAACAACAATAACCATATAACTTCACTACCTATGAAATAAAGAAATAAAAATTACCTAAATCACGTATGGCAGCTTTAGGATCAGTCAACTGAGGTGCACTGGCTTTAATAACATCCATGATAGCTGGAGGAAGTTTGTTGTTTTCACTCGATGTAATAGAATCATATGCATTTGTTATATTTTTTGATTCGTTTTGATTGTTAAGTTTAACCATTCCCATAAGCATTGATGTTAACTGTCTAGGGTCTTCTTCTACATTATCTGTTGCAACTTCTACAATTTTTATATTTAATTGCTATTATAAAATATAATGTATTAGACAATTTGGGAATTATTATATCTTACTATTAGTCGCTGAATTTAACATTTCAGTAGAAGCAGACGAAGCTCGACTACTATCATGAGTGGTGAACCATTGGCGGAATCGTGAACCAGCTACATTCCCATCAGTTTCCCCTTCAATTTGCATATCACTTAAGTAATCTGGCTTTAAGAAGTCATCAATATTGAAATCATTGAACACATTGTCATTTGTTTTATGCTCAGCATCATAAGCTTGAATGAACTCATTTCCAGTTATTGATTCAGAATCTTTTTTAGTTTGATCTTCAGATTCATTCTGCACAGAACAATAATTATAATTTCCATACAATTAAAAATGTGAATTCGAAGAACTTTACATTTGGTTTGTCAACGGTCGACTTTTTCTTTTTATCCTCATCTTTTTCTTTTTTAGTTTTCTTAATTTTAGTTTCATTAGCTCCTTTTATAGCTGCTACTGATTCCGTGGATGTAGAGTCAATTGAATTCTTTTTAGCACGGGCCGCTAAATATTTTTTATGTATTATATTAAAATATGTCTTTTTAATTTTTGTGATTAACATTATTCACTTACCGGGTTTTGTTTTTTTCTTTTTTGTTTTATCTACAGGTGGATCCTCAAAACCCCGCAACTCAATAGTATCATGTTGAGAAGTTGGGCCATCTTTTTATAAACAAAAATTATATTAATTAATTAAAAAAATTACTAAGTGTAATAATATTATTTTATATAATTATTTAAAAGGACACCGAGCTGTCTGTCTAACAACATAACTAACTTGTCTAAGTATAACATACCAAATTTGCATTCAGCAAAACCAACATTGTGTTGTTAGTTTAGTTATTGCCAATTTTGTTTATTTTAAATATTAAAGATATATGACATATTCTGAAATTAGATGGTTTAATGAATGCAAACGATGCATGTCTACTTTTTTCCAGTAACACTTGGGAAAATATTAAAACTAAGGCAGAATTAGGAGTAAGCAAAATATTTAATGAACCTTATTATTATTAATAATATATAATATAAAGCTCTCTTTGAATATTAGAAATTAAATGTAACCCCTCCCATTGAAAATATCTGTGTACGCCACTGGGTATCAACGTCCTTAATGTTTTAATAAAAACAAATTAACCTGTCATCCATTCTGGTTCTTCTTGTGTTCGATAAGAATCATTTCGACGTCTATCATAATTACTAGAGCCTTTGAAGCGATCATAATTTCTATAACGATCTGTTTCTCCTCTGTCAAACTCAAAATCTTTTCTACGAGGTTCACTAAAAAGTATATTGTTAAATAAATAATAATAGTAAACCAATAATTTAAAAGATAGTTATAAATACAAACATTGAGCTATGAGATGAAGATTCCCGAAAGCCACCTTTACCAAAATTGTAATTATTTGCAATTCCATTTTCTGGCTGACGAAAACCAGAATCCCATGAATCTCGACTCATTAATCGACCACTGCCAACTCGACGAGGTTCTCGAATGGGCTCCCTAAATTTATATTTTATAATAAAAAAATACAAACATAATAAAACGCATCTTACCTTTCGACATACTGTTTAGCAGATGTATTCAAAGGACTATTTGAACGTTTTGGTCCACTAGAGGCATTCATAGTAACAAAACATCCTGAATTGAAACTACGCCTTTGAGGACTCAAAACTATATCTTGATCCTTTTTCAAACGATCTTTAGCATCCTGAGGTTTTTTCTAAATTAAAAATTATTGAACAAAGTTATCTTATAAAATCCCACTTATATTTTATCATTTAAGTATTTGAGAATACCGGACACAACAAAACATCTCATCTATAGAAGTCAATTGAATAATTTGAATTTTAGGCAAATTGAATCAACAAAATTTCAAAGTAGTATATTTTTGAATAGTATATAAAATTAATTCTTCTACTTTTCATATCTAAGAGATGCAAAATATAGTTATAAAACCATAGGTACATAAATAATATAAAATATAAACTAAGAGTACATTTGATACCTATTGCAAAAATAAAACAAAACAATAGGTACTGTTAATATTAACATTAAAAAGAAAAAGTTTAAAATGATTTAATAAACTGAATATTGATGATTGTTATAGTTGGCAATATACATGAATGAATTTTAAGGTTCTACAATTCTACAATAATTTAGGAAAAATACTTTATTACAGAACACTATGTTATTTAGCTTAAACTAAGTAGAAGATAGAGCAAACCAGATTGGAAAAAAAAATCAGTCTGTATATATAATTTTCAAATGAATATTTAAATATGACAAAAGTGTAAATATAGTGTTGAGTTGTATATAAAATATATTAATATATATACAGTAGCATGGCCAGGGAGGGGTATAAAGAGTTTAAACAAAACCTTGATTTTTTTACAAACTGGTGTATGTGTCAATAATATTTTAATTTTCTATAAATATATTCTTAACAAATATTAAAAATAACAATATGATACTAACCTCAGTTTTAGATTCACCATTTTCTGTTGGTTGATTCTGCCAAGGTGGTAAATCAAATGCTACTGTCTTGGTATTGGTTGCTGGTTTTCCACTAGCAACAGGTCTACTCCCCCTGTAAAAAATAACAGCAATAATTATTTAAACTATTAAATATCTAAGTGGTTTTATAAAACAGACAAAAATAATTTATTGTATCTATAGTTATAAAAGTATAATATAAAAGTTGAAACTTACTTTCGAGTTTTTCCAGCGAGCTCTAAATCCAAGTCAGGGAAGTTGTCTAAAAATTTTGGACGCACTTTGGAACTGCTCGAGTTTTGTAATTCCAACAATGCTTCTTTGGTATACTTTTGTGTTGGCTGCTTAAATCTCACTACTTTAACCTTATCTTCAATGGTTGTTTCATTTTCCATTTCATTTGTTGTTATACCTATACAGTTTTAAGTTAATTATTTAGTTTTACAAAAAAATATTATTTATAGGAAAATATATCAAATTTAAAAGTTTAAATAACCTATTATTCAAAATAAAATACACAAGTATAAAGTAATACAGAAATACAAACCTAAACATTTTTTAAGGCTATTTGTAAACATACTGTTATAATTTAAAGGTAGTTCTGGAATATTTTCCTTAGAATGAGGCATGGTTTTCAGAACTTTTTTTAACATAGGACCTTGAATACCTGAGTGTCGTTTGCGACTTTTAATAACTCTATTTTCCATGGTGTCAATTATTTTATTATTATTAAATACTACACTATCACAAATTAAAATAAAATACTCTTGTATAATATATCGTTTAAATAAAACATTTTGAATAACGGAGAGCACATGGGTACTAACTACTAACTAATAAAAATTACAAAAGCTAGCTGATTTTCTTTGATACAAACAAGTTGGAATTTCTTAAAATTATTTTCTAATAATAAACAATCAGTGAATTATTTCCCCCAATCTATAAGCAATATATGATAATATTATCTTAATATTGTCTGAACTCTAATAAATAGCCAGTCATGTGTAATAACTAATAATATATAAATAAATGAAAACTTGAAAAGAATACAAAAGAATAGGTTGCATTTTTATCAAGTTTTTGATTGATAAATACTGAACAACTATATTTGTTAAATATAAACTATGATTATTCTGCAAAATAATTATTTTATGAATGAATTTGTATTAAATAGAAAAAAAATATAAGTACAAAATTATTATAAATAAACTTGGCAAATATTATTTTACATTAGCTTTGATAAGTACATATGAATATAATAGACATTTAATGTTATTACTTAGGTATTATGTATAATTTTTAATTTCAGCATTTAAATAAAAACTATTGATTAGGTAATTAATTATTTTTAACTTTCAAATATTTCCTTCAAGTTAGACAATATAGAATTATATAACACATTATAAAATATATTACCTATATGCATATAAAATAATAAAATGATAATCAAATAAAATTATATTAATTAATTGCATAATATTATAAAAAAAACACTACCTACCATTAAATAATGCATCGAACTATAAAAATATGATTTATCTAACATTTCAATTAAAATTAAAGTATAATAATTATAAGGTCTTAAGTGTTTCAGTGTTAAAGCAAACCAATTGAACCATCCTGAACTTGTAATGAACTTGGTCTATTGACCAATGGAACAATTACAAGTTATATCAGGACTAGTTCTGAACAAGTTAAACACTCAAAACAAATCTATAAAGTGGTAGTTGTATTAACATTCAATGTATGAGTACCTAAGTTATGTTTTAATATGAAATACATAATTTACAATTATTGTTAAGGGAGTATCCCTTGGAGTAACAAAGTGAACAAATAGAATACTTAGTGATACCTATACAATATAGGTACCTACATAATATTACCAGTTTAACACAATATAAAAATAACATGGTAGTCCCACTAACAAGCAAAGGTGAATATTTATTTTATTTTAGTCATTTTAATATTGATTGTAATTTAAACATTCAATTAATTTAAATATAATTAAAATAATATAATCTATAGTAGAATTGATATGTCATAACAAAATATTTCCTAATGAAACAGATAAAGACAAGTATAAGAATAAAGCTAAATTGCTTTAGAAATTAAAAGTACCATAGTAAGTAAATAAGGCATCAAACAAAGATTCAACTAATTTTGTCATTTGTATATTATGAAAAAGAATTCAATAAGGGATATATGTTTTAGTTTAGATAATGTTTGATTATAATGTATTATGTATATGTATTGGGAAAACAAGTTTTTTTAAAAGTGTGGCAAAACCAGATTATTAGTTATTGCCAATAATAGATAATGGCAAAGATTAAAACCCTAAATTGAATGATACGTTCAAAAATTAACTTTAAAAATAATAATTCTGAATAATATGTCCATACACAAACCAATGTCTGCTTTAATTGATAGGAATATAATTATATGAAATAATGACAATTTAAGAGTACCTTATATTATTTAACATTTGATATAAAAATCTACTTATATTTAGATTAGATTTTTATAATTAATATTTTTTACCTGATACTCTGATTTAAATATAAAAATGATTAATCTATCAATAAATTGGCATCAATTACATAAAATGAATATCAGCATAGAAAATCTAATACAATGTAAGTACAATAATATAAATATATTAATAATAAATCATATTATTAGTATCTAGGTACCTAATAATTATATTTGGATTTTTTAATATTTGGATAATTCTCATTTAATTAGATTCTTTATTGATTGTGATGAGGAGGATGATTAGATTTATTTGGATGCTTATTAATATGAATAGGTATTTTAATTGATTACAATTTTTAGTTTGTTACATTTTTTAAAATACTAACAATACCTAATTATTTATTTAAAATAATATGTACCAGATATAACATAGTTACATGCCTATTTTACAATAAAAATATTGTCAATTGTCATAGATAAATTGTGTAACATATTATAAAACAAACCGCATAAAATCTAATAAATTTCAGAGAAATTTATGGAAGAATTATTCCAAAAAAGTGTCTTGCAGTTAGGTTAGATTTTAATCAGTTTATATATAACAGTATATTCAAAAATTAAAATTTATGGCTTGGATATAATATATCTCGAAATATATAATTATTAATGATTTTTTTATGTTTTTACTTTTTAATCAGGTATATTTTATTATTGAACAGTAGATAAAATTTTTTTTTAATTCATAAGACATGTTTCTTCCCTAATTTATCTAAATTATTTGCAGTTTTATAATCAAAAAATTTAGCCTATAATTAATATGTAGGTACTTGTTAAGTGATCATAAATTCAATAAAATACATAATATCTATAAGCATCAAGAGGATTGTCAGTGCACTGTTGGTTTCCTCTCTCAAGTCCATGCACAACTTAGATAAAAATAAAAAACACATTCACATAAAATCAATTTTTATGGTTTTGAGTAATAAATTAACCATAGTAAAAATAGGAAAAAATGAAAGAGAATAATAATATTAATGCTAAGTAATATCAGTTTATCTAATTATTATCTCTAAACAACTTAATAACCATTTACCTAAATGTACAAATTTTTTTTTATTTTTTATGTCGATTTTAAAGTAAAGTAATAAGAAAAAAATACAGATAGGTCCAACATTCAAAAATATTATCCTCTATAATTTTTGTAATAGGTAGGTGAATTTACTCTACAATAACTCAAAATTATAAAAAAAAAACGATTTTACATGAATGCATTTGATCTATGTTGCATATGGGTCTCAGAGAGAAAACAAATATTGCGCTGACATCCACTTAACATTTAATATTCATTAAAACATTTTTAATTTTGGAAAATAAATTTAACTAGGACTTACCTACCTATATAATATAAAAATAAAATTCTAAGAACATGAATCATGGTGTACCTATACAGTGATGAGAAATTAAAATATACCTAATATTTGATCACCAATACCTCCTAATCCTCTTATTTATTAATTAATATTTATAGTATACTTAATTTTGATACTCAAAACACTTAAAATGCAATTTACATTTAACAGAAAAATAGGATAGGCACATAAATTGTTGTTAATTTTAACCAACCTATACAACTAAGATAATTTATAAGACAATATTAAATACATTAGGTAGGTATAAGGTACAATATTTTAATTAATTATTGAGTTAACTACACCTGACGGTTTAAAATACAAATACATTTTTAATAAGCTATTTTTGATTTCATTAGGTACCTACCTATAAATAATTATAGCATAAAATGTGCCAGAAGTGTATTTCACAAGTTAAAATACCAATTCATTAGATATTAGACACTAGTCAGGCGACCAAAAAAACAATATGTTAAATAAGAGAAGTGTGAAGAGCGATGAGCAAAAAAGAAACAACTTTAAAAATTGGTTTCCCGGTTCTAGGTCGGATTTACACACAGTGATAGTGATTATTCTAAATGGTGTAGTTAGTTTTATAAAATTACCTACATAACACGTAATTTAATATTATGTACCTAATGCATATCTTTTGTGCTTACCTTCATTGTTGCCATCAACCGCCAGATTCGATGACTTGTCGTTGTCGTTGACCGTTTCGGACATGTCGACGACGAACAAGCCTTCGGAACGACAAAAAAACCGAATATCCGGAAGCCGTTTTTTTCAGACTGCAATATCGGGCATATAACACACAGACCACAATGGACACGCCAACACGGACAGTTATAGCTGTCAGAGAATCCACGCAGAGTGCAGATGAACAGGAACAAAAACAGTAGTCTCCTGTTGGTGGGACAAGAAGATCGTTATTGTTTCCTGTGCGCGACTGACCACTGACGGACGGACGGACGGTTATTGTTATTTGTAAATTTGTTAATATACCTATTACACTAGTAACTATTATTATTATTATTATTATTATTATTATTATTGTTATTATTGAACGGTGATAACCGCCACCGAATGCGAAGCTCTGCTGCTGTGCCCTGTAGTTGGTGTCCCGTAACAGGCAAGGATTTTTAGCGCGTACGTAAACGACGGACCTATGCGAGCGTTAAACTGAAGTATGAAAATAATATACCTACGACGTTGGTGTTCGTTTGGCTGCAACGAAATCAAATAGTTGAACAAACAGAAAAAAAAATTGTTTACTTAGACGATAAATAAATAACAAAAAAAAAATTTGAAAAAAAATATCGAATCCAAGGGACGATTGCTATCGCAATTCGCTGCACGACATTAAAGAGAACGAGTGAAGCAAACTGGGAAATGAAAGTATCAAAGTATGGAATTTTTTTCTTCTTTTAGATCACAGATATACAGGATGCCTCTTGCCCGGTGGTGGTGATAGTCGTGGTGGTGGTAGGTGAGTATTTGTGTCATGGAATAAAATATACAAATTTGCTAGGAAATGTCGTTATCAAACGATAAATTGTTTTCAGTAATTTTCGGCACGTTCTACTTTATAACCAAAGAGTGGGTTTTGTGCTATAATATTTGCTATAACTGCTATAACCGTGGTTTTTAGATAGTCCGTTTCGTACTGTGCAGTATATAAATTTATGATCATAGAACATCCCATTACAGAAAAGATGAAATCTTTCATCTATCTTTCATCCATTCTATTGTGATCCCATCACAGAACAATAATATGATTAAAGTTTGCGGAGCACGATTAAAGAAGTATAATATCTTTAATCGTGGTGCGGAGTGCGGTGATTGATAAATTATAAATATTAAATTGTCCAGCCTGCTAAACTACTGATAAAATGATAACTCGTTCATATCTTAAATCGTGGGCCACAGCACGATGTCGATTACAGTTCATTAACCATTTTACATTTACCATTATATATTTGTCCGTGGCCACAGGTTTAATGTAAACACTAATATTAATATTCACCGACTACCTACTAATGAAGTAATAACTAATAAAAAATAATTATTGTTTTCAATTTTGTTTAATTCAGTCAATAATTATTTTAAAAGTTCTATTTGTATCGTCAGTCGTTACCTGTTAGTGACGACTGATGATACATTTTCGTAACTAAGAAATTAATAGTATGATCAATAATAATATTTAATATTATTTTATTTGTCAGGTAATTTAGCTATACCTACTGCTAGTCTTCATTATTGTTGTATTTCTAGATTTTTTTTTTTTTCAGTTAATTTATATAATGGACAAACAATTTAATGACACCAATGTATCCGATTCAAAAGCCTTGGAAGCAACAGAATTTTATTTTGAATCAGACTTTTATTTATTAAAAAATAATAATGATTATAAAAATTTATTGAAATCCTTAGCTATACTTGAAGTACAAAGATGTACAACAATTCAAAATATTGAAAAACTTGCAGTGTTAAAGGATCAATTTTCGAAAAATCCTTCTTTGACATTGAAAAAAGTTCTAAGACGTGAAGACATAGGTACGTTAAAGTCAGTTAATATTCATTCACTACCAGATATTGATTGGTCGGTGTATATAACCAATGATGAAACAGAAAATGAGCCAATAAAACAAGTATATGATATTAATTTACGACATAAAAATATTTCTGATAAACAAGAAACACAGACAAACATTACAACTTCAGAGGTAGAAAAACCTGAAACATTTAAAAAACCCTGGACAGTTGAAGAACAATTGCGTCTTGAAGAACTTTTGATAGAATATCCACCAGAAAGAAATGAAAGTAACAGGTATAGAAAAATAGCTGACGCTTTAGGTACAAGAAATTTGAGACAGGTCTGTAGTAGAGTTCAAAAGTATAATATGAAAATGAAAAAAGTTGGTTCAATAAAATCTATTAATGCAAATTCAAAAAATTTAAATAAAAAAACTGTATCATTAAGTCATAAAAATATTGGTGCATTATTAAAACCAACTACATTTATACCATCTACAACATTGATAGATGACGTTGATGTTTATAATGCTAATAGAAATAACTTCAATGTAAGTCACAAAAATATTGAAATGAGTAATAAGACAAAATTAGCAATCTTAGATGAAGTATTACAAGATAAACTTACAGAAAAAAATTGTCCAATTGTGCATGTGGATTATACATGTTGTGTATGTCAGTCATCTCCCATTATTGGAACAAGGTGGAATTGCAATGACTGTCCCGCTATTGGCAAAAGCTCTAATTTTTGTGGTGATTGTATAGTAGACACAGTAAGGAACATTCTCGAAAAACCCCCACATCCATTGGATCACACGGTTACACCTATTAGAAGCGTTCAGGCGAATGATGATAATATTGACAATCTTATTGATCAAAATTATGTCCCATTAGTATTTAAAACTCAAAACTACTTGGATCCAAATTTTATGGTATAGAATGACTTATATTAATTGTATTTGTTTTATTGTGGGTTAACAAGTCAATTAATTTATATTATTTTTCTTATAGGCATTGTTAACAATGAATGTTGTTTGATTTTTAATACAATGACAAACTATTTGTTAATTCATTTTAATTTACTAAACTTTTTTGCAGTTAAAAATAGTAACAGATTCCATAACTGATTAATTCAGTTTAATTAAAATTTAATGTAATTTTATTTTTTTATATTAATTTGTACACATACACATTAAGTAGGTACCTATATGTTTAGTTTTTTTTATAATCCACAATTATTGGTTAAGTTTAAGTGTAATATTTATTTATAATTGTCAAAGTGTTATGGTATATGCCATAACACCCCCAAAACCATAAATTTGTATGTATTTATTATTCTATTATACTTTGTTTTCTAAACTAAAATTATTATTTCCATCCTAATTAAAAGTATTATAATATAGAAGATTAGGAAAAAAGTTCAATCTATGTTAAATTTTTATTCAATAAAGGTCAGCATGAAATGGTGTCCATTAATTTCGTAATCAATTACTATTATTTTATCTATATTAATGCGTGTTATTATGATCAACACTATAGAATACAGATTATTGTCATTTCTGTAAATAGGTAGTTTAATGACCTGAATGGAACGTAATATGTGAGTACATATTGAAATTGTTGTTCGTCTCAGACGATTGTCATTTTCCATAGATTATTTATAACTAAATATAACCTAATGATGGATATTTTCACATTCTCTAAAATCTAAGGGTTTTTTTGGTTCCACTTGACACAAATGTAGGAAATTGAATTCAAATGTATAATAGGGATTAGGTAACGTTTTGTTACTCAGTAGTCGATAACCATAGCTGAGAAAGTTAATTTAATTTTTGGGTAAACTTTGGTTAGTTTTAAATATTATAATAACTTTTCGTATGTTGGCCAGTGGTCACATAGATAATAAAGACTGAGTAATAACTGAGTAGATATATGGAATATATTATGTAGGGTTAACAGTGTCGGAATTATGGGGGGGATATAGGTATATAGCCCCCCACCCAAGGGGTTATTTTTTCTAGAATGCTTTTGGTACCTACTACATAATTCTATTAATTCAGTACCTAACAATTTAATTCTATGTATAGAAAAGCTATTGGCTATTTCCTGTGTTCAATAATATTTATGATTTTTATTATTTTAAACCATATTACTGGGTATTTATATAGATGTTAAAAAAAAAAAAATAATAATAACCTAACTTAACATAAGTTAATAAGTTAATTAAAATGATCATACAACTTTTAACTTAACTGAGTTATAAAAAAAATGAGGTTAACAAATCGCCACGGGCCCCCCCCCCCTAAAATCCGCCACTGTGACAAGATAATTATTGTTTCTACAGCTCACGGACTAAGATATAATGAACTTTGACGACATGGTAGGTGGGGGTCGGGGGACGGTCACGAAAAGGTGTGCTCTGCTTTTGTACATACCACGGACTAAGATAGTACTATCTTAGTCCGTGGTACATACATTCGTAGCCGTGATAAGCTGCTTAAATGGACTTCCGATGTTATCAGTGCATCTGGACATTAGTTAAACCCCGATGACATATTTTGGCGAAAAAAAACAAATAAATACTAGATCCAATTTTACATCTATTTTGTGGAACCATTTTTAAGGTATATTACTTTTAGTACAAACATTTTAATAAATAAGAAACTAGATAGGTACTCATTCGAATTTTGAATTGTACATCAACATTATCCACTAAATAATTTACAATAAAAATAGGGTTCTCATTTTAAAAAGAGAAGTTTTTATCGCCACAGAACACTCCCTAAGAGCTCGTTTTACAATCATAAATTAAACCTCAGTTAATATACCATGCGACCCTGGTACCACTGAGTCGATTTCGACGGAATTGCGGATGGTTTACTATGACTAGGTGAACAAAATAATATGGCGTAAAACTCTTACAGTAAGTAACACGGTTTATTCAAGCGGTTTGTAGTAAAAATTCCTATTGTAACAATTTTAGTGGAGAACTTTATCTAGAATCTTAAGAAGTCCGATTTTCGAATTTTATTGATTACCTAGTTAAATATTAATCGATAAAATTTAAAAATAAATTGTTAATTTACTATGTGGACGATTGAAAATTGAAATACGATATCAAAAAACTGAAATCCAGTGTTTTTACTTTCTATCTGTCTACAAAGTACAAATACAACGTTACTAGTAATCGCCGATTATAATTAATTTTTAAATTGATTATCAGTGTCAAATAGCATTTGAAAAGTGATGTCGTAGTAAAGATTTAGTAGATTACAAAATAAAAAAATATCTAGATTCGAACAGAAAATCGTACAAAGTTTTGAATTAATAAATTATAATATTAACCGACGATGTGTAATAAACAAACAAACAAGTAACAACTAACAAGAGTAGATTCAAACATTTACTGCAATAATGGTTTAAGATTTAAAAAAAGTCTAGAAAGATGATTCAAACTCTGCTTCTAAATTCTGGACATTTTCAGAAACGGATTATGAATTACGATCAAATAATATATATGATTATAAATTATGACTAATATTGGGCATCAGTTGTTACATCATCTGCCGTATAAAATATTATTAAAGGATTTGTTTAACTGTACATCATTATAAATATTGAACAGTTTATAACAAGAATTCATGTAACCATGCGTAACCCATGTGTGTGTGATTTGATTTTATCGTTTCTATTCCTCAGAGAAAAAAGAAAAATTCAAATTTTGGTTATAAATGAGTTATGTGTCTATTTATTATTTGTCTCATAATCTTATATTAATTTCTCACTTGTCATTTATTTCTTGTGTCCATTAGGAATAATTTTCATTCCTACGTATTTTCGTATAATCTTCTCCGTTAAATATTCTGCTTATATTATAATATTATCAGATAAATTAAAATATGTCATATAGATATGTATATCATATGCCTAACATGGCAGTGATGGGTACAAAATACAAATTCCTCAGCCAAAGCGACAGATATTGGGTGGCGATCAACGCCAAATCTGAAGTTTAACCTCACCACTCACCAGCGATATACGGAAACCGGAAAGACCGAGACACAGACGTCCACGTCGTTAATTTTGGCACCAAACGAAGTAATTCGTCAGGCATTTATTTTATTGTTGTGGTTCTATTGATATGATAGACCAGTAATGTCGTATATTAATATATTATAGAGTTTAAAAGGTTTTTAAACGTCCCATCCCCTCATGTTCGCTGCTACTATTGTGTCCGGTCAGAATTCTGAAACCGTTTATCGTGTCCTCCATTGTCGTTAGTACCAAGTTGGTGTAGGTTTGCCTCATGATGTATTTCATGCTCTGTACGTCTGTACCATCGTCGGCTCTTCGCCGCCTTTTTAATGTAATAATGTAATAGCATTGTTCTGTGGTAATAGGTACCTGTAAATAATAAATTATACTATGCTCTATTGCCCTACTGCCCTACTGCTGTAATAAATTTACTTGCATAAACGTTTCTGATATAATATATTATATATTTGATTTTGTTTGATAATATTTTCAATAAATGTGTCGTTGACAAGCTTGTGTAAAATTAATTTATGTGGTTTGCGGAAATTTGATGTACCTATATTGTTCTGGTTTAATACACATTTGGTTTTTTCAACCAGTGTAAAAATCTCACGAGGAACATATTTGTATTGAATTCTCAAGTTTTTGACCAAAGAACAAAAATTGTTATCAACAGGGTAAAGGGTTCATCGGAAAAAAACTAAAATCTCTGCGATATCATGCCAAGATTTATGATAAAATAACATTTAAAGACCCCCTTACAATATTATGTTAGGTACTATAATAGTATTATCAATAAAAATAAAATATCTTTATAACTGGTTTCATTAAACGAGTATAGCCGAAAATATTTTAAATTGTATGAAAATTGAATATTAACTATTAATTTTAACGTAAGACACTTATGCTGGGTTGCTTAAAAAAATTGTTAAATTTAATGGTTCACTTTCAATATAAATAGTTTACTATAGGTTTCCTTGATTAGTGTATATTCTGATATAAACAATGAAGCGTTTTGTACATTTTGTGTAGCTTTTTCAACAAATTATGCTGGAATGAATAATACCTAACCAAACATAAATAAACAAGAACTACTTAATAACACCCGAAGAAAAAATTGATGAAATACTGCTTATAAAAAAAATTGTTTTTTTTTTAAATTTTTAATCCTTAAAAAAGGATGATAATATTTTTCAAATGTCATTGTGACAATATAGTAGGAACCTTGTATTGAATTTTCCAGCTTTTTTATCCAACAAATAAAATTTTATTGACATTAATAGAAAAAAAGGTGGGTAAGTGGATGTCGCTCTGCTGTACTGTAGGTTACAAGTGGGTCACTGTATAATGGATGGTATTAAATTTGAATGCAATGATATAATATCATTGTGACATTGTATAAGAAAAACGATTCTGAGCGGAGACGGTATGTCAGTCTAGGTATAAGACATATTATATACTTTTCTATGGTATTAAATTATATGGAATTTATGAATAA